>CAEGAF010182110.1:0-40302 GCA_903067075.1 Micropoecilia bifurca
ATTGACTCATACTTTCAATTTGTGTCAATATTTGTTAAATTAAGCAGTTGCAATACAATACATTCAGTCTTATACAAAATAGTTAAAACAATGAAAAACATTTTTATTGGAAAAATATTACATTGAAACAGAAAGAGAAAACAATTTGCTTTTAGTTTGTCTAAAAACATTTTACAGTTAGCAAGTCTTTAAGTTGAAAAATATCTATATTATTATACTTCTAAGAAAAAATAAGAGATCTGCAAAAAAATAAATAAATAAAAAAATAAAAACACGTGATGAACATTAACTAACCATGGTTTGATGAATATTTTAAAAGCTTGTCAGTTGTGGTTTTATGTACCAGATAACAAGTTTTTAGTTATTCAAGGGTGAAAGAGCATAGGAGTGAGCAGCACAGTCCATTACATTGGCACATCTTGGCCTTTGTTGGTCTGCATGCAGTTCCCACATAGCTTTGAGATGGGTTTTGGCTCATTATCCTGCTCCAGAATGGTTTCCTCGACATAAAAGTAAAAACCTAGGGCATAGTGCGTCTCTGAAGAATGTGCTGCTGTTTCGCCTTTACTGTGGGATCGGTTCAGAGCAAGTGTCAAGCTCAAAAAAAAAAAAAAAAACTTAAGCAAAGCATGAATATTCCCTTAATTGCATAACTTTTTGTTGCAGCTGAGCATTTCAAACTTTAATGTACTCACTGAAAACCTGACTTTGGATCCAAGTTAACGGCCTAAATGGAATAGCGTGAAGTAGATAAGTATACATGATGTGATGGGTGTGTAAATGGTCTGATTTGCAAGGCGCATGGTTAGCATGTGTGTTGGAATCACAGGTGGAGGCATGCCTGCAGATGGATTTGAGAGAAATATGGGTGGGATTTTGTAGGTGTCCCTTTTGTTAATGCAAGAAATAAAAGGTTTTCTTTACCCTGCTTGGCCTAACCCACACGGTTCTGCTTTTATTCATTTCATTTTAAAAAATCTCTCAAAGAACAACTGAATACAAAGAGTGGGAAAAAATGCATAGCATTTTCAGATTTTTTTTTTTTTAGGAAAATGTTTAAAAAACATTTCTTCTTTCCACATTACAATTATGGGCTACTTTGTAACATTCCAAACAAAACAACGGAAATGTACTATTGTACCATATCAACATGTAGAAAAAGGTTTCCGAGGTTAGATGGCTATAGGGCCATTACCTTAGCATCTGCCCTGCACTGCCAAACTTTCCTGTTATTATTTGTCACATGGTTTAGCTCATTCACAAAGCAGGACGGGACAAGTGCAAACTGCAATGAGCAACCGAGTTTTACAGAGAGGATCATCAGGGTTGACCTTCCCGACCCGTCTCAGTAAAGGATCAGGAAAAAAGCAGCTAACTTCGCTGCAAACCCCACACATTCTGAACACAAAGTGCTTGTGCTTTTCTTCAGGTTGGGAAGGTTGTTTGCAAAAACATAAAGATTTATTTTCCAATCTTATCTCTCTGAACACAAACACCTTAAAGCTTGAGTAGTTAGCTACTCTGCTGTTAAACAAAAAGGACATTTCTTTTCCTTTCTTATTCCTTTTCTTTTTAGTATGTACAAGTATAATGTATATACTTGTACGTACTGTTCCTTTAATCCTTATATTTTCTTTGACATTTATATATATTTATGCTTAACATCTGTACTGTGTGAGAACATAAAAAGCCAAAATCAAATGTCTTGCATGTGCATACAGTCTTGGCCAATAAAGCTGATTCTATGTTTCTAACTGCTGCAATACCACCAGCGACGTTCTGGAGACTCAAAGCCGAGACATGTTATATAAAGCAAGTCAGAAAGACATTTGAAAAAATCTCACTCAATTTACTGGCTTTTTATCACTCAAATTAGTCTCCAAGGAGTTGGAATCAATATGAGACTCCGAACAATATTGTGATTCATGTGAGCACAATTGCAGCGTGCATAGCGGAACCAAATTAATGTTCCCTCTCCCCAGCCGAAGTCCAATAGTTTATGAATATGTTGAGCCATTTGTTTCCAGTTGCATATTAAACTGAATGAGCTTGTAGGTTTGGTGCTGACAACAGATCCTCCATCTCACCGTGCCAGTATGCTATTGTAGAGCGACGTGAGAGCCCATTTCTCAAATTGGAGGCACAGACAAAGCCCCACTGCCACTGGTCCAGATGTCAAAGGCTTTTATGAAAATCCCCGATGTGATTCAAACTGATCCAACCAACAAAGAGCTCTTGTGTTCTGCGCAAACACAATAAGAGGCGGTGTGATTGCAGCTGCGGAGCCCCTCATTACTGACAGATAAACAGTGCAGACAAACAGCTGACTGCAGCACGGTCAGAACAAAATGCAGGTTGATAAGTATCCGAAACCCCGCTTTAAAATCTGCAAGACGAGCCAAGGGTTCAGTAAGGTTGATTGGCTGTCACTTGCCTATTCTTAACTGCTGTTGAGCTGTTTTCACTCACCAGATTCCTTTTTTCTAACGAAGGCAACCTTTTGATTGAAACTGCTTTGAGGGCAGTTAAGTTCTATTTGGTGGTGGATTCTTGGGTGTTCCTGTTCTTGTGTCTTTTGTTGCCAAACCCCAATTTGGTTAAAAGTTTGTTTACTTATGTTTTTTTTACATCTCCTTTTCACCATGATTAACTACTTTTTCTGAGTCATCTTTCAATCTTTGAGCTGGAACTTTTGACAACTTAGGTTTTTTTTATTTTTTATTTTTCTATTTTGCTCCAGTTTTCCCCACAACTTCAACCCCAACTGCAGAGACCGAAACAAATAAAAACACTGGGACAGCACTCAGCAATAAGACCAGCTGTGCGGCTAAATGAGGCCCATTCATCATTGTAAAGTGATTTAAGGAATTGAATGTATATGCTGACTCTGCTGATCCACACTGATTAGCTTAATAATACACAGCATTGCTGAAGCCCCTTCACAAAAAACAACCCCCAACCTTTGTAGATATAACTTTTAAGGTATTAAATCAGAATTCATGTCTTCAAAGAGTAAACATTTCTAATACGCGGTGTAAATTGTAGGAGAAATGTGTCAGCGGCTAAAAACGGCAGAAAAATCCCTCCCTCATTCCTCGGTTTTCATTCTTCTTGCATTGTTGCATTGTTCTGGACTATAATAATATCAACTGTGAGGAAGTGGCTTTTTACAAGCTGTTATAAGGTTTCGACTGGTTTTGAGGCCTCTGCCCCTTATGGCCTTACAAGGGGTTGAAGGCTGAACTCTGCAATTTTCATCTCCTTATATAGCCAAACGGCTCCACCACAAAGTTAGGGCAGACTGCCTGTCTGGCTCTGGACTGGGGTGTGGCCCTTTCTGCTGGCCTGCTTTGGGTAAAGAAAGTGATGTCAAAACTTTACTGAACTCTTCCTGCTGCTTATTTTTTTATTTTTTATTTTTTTTTAAAAATACAGTTAAAACCAGAACTTTAGATGCGGTGTATGGAAAGATAAATTATGATTTTTATTTTTTACTATCTGTCAGGCTAAGCCTTTTTATGTTTTAGGTCAATTGAGAGGATCTACATTATTTAATTTTGCAAAATGTGTCATCATCTTGGGATGTTCGAGTGTTTGGGTTTGGGCCTGTGTGTCCACTTTTGATCTTTTCCTTGTTCATGTTTTTATTCTTGCCTTTCCTTTAACTCTGTCCTTTTCCCCAGGTTACTGTTTATTTCTCCCATCGCTTCCTTCATGTTAACTTACCTGCTTTCTTTAGGCTGCCTGCCTTGTCTCTCCTCTCAGATGAACCTTGATTCCAAATAGCTACCTGTTCTTTGTCTTGTAATCAAGTTCCTCACTTTACAAAAATAATAAAGGCGAGCGTTTTTGTCACGTTTCTTTATATTCAGAATTTTACATACATCCTGGTTGATACATCTTTACATTTTATGAATTGATTCATATGTTGCTTCCACAAACTCTGAGTAGTTCACTAGAATTTTATTTCCTTGAAAGAACTGGTTTTGTTTTGTAGGGCACCTTGCTCATACTTATGGAAGCCCACTTTTGTCACTGTTTAAAAAAAAGATATAGTATCGTATACTGTGTCATTGTATTGAGATACTCTCGCTATATGGAGATAGTGGCGAAAACGTGTTTCCATAGATACATAACTATTCTTTTCTCAGATTTTTTTTCTTTTTTTGTTAATTAATGCTTTAATTGTTCTGCTCAAAGGGATTCTAATGTGTTTCTGGTTACTGATTGTATTCTAGTGTCTCCTTGGATGTAATATCACAAACTCATTCATCAAAGAAGATGTGTAATTGTTTTTCCAATAAGTTTTCAGGACATAATCACAAAACTCTGCAGTTGGTTTCCTTTAAAAGTATTCATCTCCCACACTACATGGAACATGAATATTGGAAAGGTTCCACCAAATATTAACCCAAAATTTATGAAAAAACGTTTTCCCACTCCAAAAGCTGTAAACTTAAGAAATACTTTATAAAGATATAGTATACAATTTAATGTTCATTTATTTTCAAAATAGACATTTAGGTACTTAAGTCTCTCACCACCTCACGTTAACTTCTACTTCCCTTAAACAAGACTGGGTGATCAGTCAAAATTGTTAAATATGAGGAATTTAATCAAAGAAAATTGTAAATAATTTTTTTAGAGTGGAGTTGGTGTGAAAACTATCTTTTACAGGTGTAGAAACCCTTTCACAAAAACCAGGCTTCTACCTTTACATATGTACCCACTTTGCAAAAAGAGAGAGGATATATGTCATAGATTTACTAAAATCTCTCAGGCAGGTTAAATGTTCTCAAATGTTTACTGTAGGCATGTATTTGTAGACACTTTTTTTCAAAATATATTCTGATGTTAAGTAAGCCCTATTCTTGTGGGGACACTGCATAAAGACAGATGACAATAAAATACAAAGAGTGTGAATTGACAGATGCAAGGAAAAACTGTCGCATAAGAAAGAAGCAAAGAAGAAGAGATTGATGATTCATAAAGAGCTACGTAGGATCTCTCCCAGTGTTTTTGTTAGTATGTAGGGTTAGTGCTTGGCAATGAAAGCTGCATGACGACAGTCATGCATACAGCACCCGACAGGAAAGAAGGATTTTCTGAACCACTTAGGATTGGAGTGTCAGGTTTATGTGTGCTGGCACTGATAAGTCGCATAACTGTACTTGTCCATGCCAGCATGGTCTAAAAACAGATTTCAAAAATGCTCTCTTCTAGAGCTCTGCGGGAGAAGGAATAGGGAATAAGGATTTGCAGAAAAGTCATATTATGTGTCTCTGTGATGTGCAAAGATGGACAATTTCTGTCAAAGTGTTGACTTACTCCCTCACTTTGAGTCTACTGCGAGTTTGTTGGGTACCCAGACTTGCTGTCCAGAGGGTCTCAGGACAAAATATTTTTAATCTCAGTCAGTTTTACCTCATTAAATAAAGGCTAATGGGAAACTGTAATAGTTTAGCCAGTCATGTTTATATTTTAGAAGATTACTTAATCGTCATAAATATTTCCATTCATGAAAACAGAACGTACTTGAATGTACATCTACTTTGAAATGTCAGAAGTTAAACATTTCTTGTTAAAACTTCACTTCTCCTTTTGTTGCCAAGTTATTTTTCCCATGCTCTGTCTAAAATTCAGAAGCGCACATGAGGTACAGTATGAATTTATTCGCTTCAGGGAACCAAATGAGCTTCCATCAACAGGAATTTACACAAGACCAAAGTCACTTGTGTTATACTCTTCTGATATGCTGACAGTTTTTGGTCTTCAACGCCACCCGACTCCGTTCCCCCCACCCCCAGTGTAATTTTCTCCCCTGGACACATATTTTGATCACACATTTGAGCGATTTCACTGTAGCCCCAATTTGTTGAGAATTCACTTTTCCCATGCTGCCCTTTTCCTAGGTAGGTCACTTGGCTAACAATGTGACAAGCGAGCTGTAACAGCTCTCTATTTAAATACCAGTGTCCGCACTTCAAAAGACGGCATTCAGAGGAAAAGGTGTCCAGGACGTGTAAATCAGCTTGAACACTGGATCTCTTGGGACCCTGCTGGCCTACTTCATGGCAGTCAACATCGGGTCTCATGTGGCGTTTAGTTCCATCTGGGTATTGAAACGCGACGAACGGACTGCGTGTATATGATAGCATTCAGTTAGAGACACAGTAGAGGTTTACCTCAATGCGTCCCTGGCATGTTTTCAGGGCCACATCGAGCAGCCTGCGCTTGTCATCCGCAGCCTATTCCTGTCGCAACAGCTGGGGCATTATTGTGACTCCTGTGTGTCTGATGTGCTGCCCCTCACACAATCCTATAATCGCATTCTCAAAGGCCTTCTCATTTGATTTGCAGCCTGCCTGAGTTCTTTCACAGGCTCAAAATTCCAGACTCATAGTCATCATCTGCGGGATGCGTGTCATTCCCTTATACCCACAACCCATATTCCAGCAAAACCCAATCATCCATTCCTCTGTGGCTTCCCTCCTTGTTCTTCTCTTCCCGCCTTCATTCCCTCACACTTCAGTCACCTGATACCCTTGACAGAGTTCTCCCCCCTCACCACCGCCACCCCCCCTTCTTAGCTTCAAGGCCACACTGTGGTTCTCAGGGGCTGAAGGAAAACCTGAAAAGCTTGGCTGCACTGCTGAGCTGGAGCTCATAACGTTAAGCAGGGGTGGTCGAATGCTCTGACACTGATCTTTCCTTTTGGTATTCTTGTTTCCCTTTCCAAATAGTACAACACTCCTAAAACAACTTCTCCTCAGGCGATATTGTGAAGTTTTTTTGTTTGTTTGTTGTGTTTTTCAAATGCTTGCCCTCTTAGTTTGATCAGAACGCAGCTGAAATCTTTAATAAATCGGGCGATTGAAAACATGCGTCTTTGAAGTACAAATTCTCACCTGACGGGAAAAGCGAGCAATCTCAAGTCTCGGTTGTCTCGAGTGGAGATAGTAATCAACTGATTCTCTGGCTGGCTGTCTTAATTGTTTCATTAAACTCACAAATTGCATTTCCATTGGACAGAAAATCCTTCTGAGTTTCATTGAGAGCAAGAACGGCACAATTGAGTTTTGGAGATATTAAGACATCCTTCTTTCCCTCAATTGAAGCCTCTCGTGGCTTTCTTTGGTAGTTACTCTAGTGTGACAACAATAAAACCCTGAAACATCAATTGGAGTCGCAGAGGCACTTGTGCAAACACAACATGTCACTTATAAAATATGAATTCCCTAATGTGCATGGCATGATTAATGTGAACACTAGAAAGCATCTACTAATTACGCCTAAGTACTTATGAAAGTTTAGGCCCATAAATAAGCATATTTATTTATACAAAGTTTGATTTCATTCTTCAGTGTTTATGGCACATTGTTAATGTGTTTGTTTTGCCTCTGCCGCATTTGCGGTAATTACATTTCTCATCAACATTTCAATGGTGCTCACTTTTTTCTTTTTTAGTTTTTCTCAGGTTACAGGCCTTCCATAATTGATGTGCTTAAGCCTGGATGATGGATCTATTAATATCCTCATGTAAATTACTCTTGTGTTGAGCAAGTCACATATATTCATCACCCTGATGCTCTTCTAATGAGTGAAGTTTAATTAAATCAGAATATCAAACAAAAAAATTGTGACATTATTGTTATTTTTCTATTTAATTTTTCCTGAGAAGTCTCTGTTTAAGCTGTGGCACCAGACAAAGTCTTAAAAGATAAAGCAAATAATATAAAGAGAAGAGCCAATCACTTTAAAACTAAAGAAAGGTGTCAATGGTTAGCAATGGGTTATACTAGCGGCGATGAACTCAGGCTGCACTGGATTATTTTCTACAAGTCCTATAATGATAATGAAAAACTGCAAAAGTGAACAGGACAGCTTATTGTTAGTTGTCTCTATTGGCTTACATATTATAGTCTATTTTGGCAAATGTAGCCCACAACCTTTTGAGACATGGAAGTAATTGTTATTCTTTAACATTTCCAGCAAAAGAAAAAAAATCATATAAACTCTGGGCAAGTAATCTATTAATATCCTAATGGAACTCACTCTTGCTGGAAGAAAGCCACTTGTGCTACCCTGTGCTCATATAATGAGTGAAGTTAAATTAAATTGTATTATCAGACAAAAAAAAACTGGAACGTTGTTTTCCTTGTGCACTGTCACGTGCTTTCTCTTTGCTTAAGCTCTCTTTTTTTAAATGCAGTTTAAAATGAGGAAGCAAAGAACACAGAGAAAAAGAAGAAAAAAAATCATTCTTTAATCATTTAAAGACTCTGAGAAGTGAAATGAAATATCTGGGACAAATGAGAAGTCAATCAACAACAAAAAAGGGAAAAAGAATGTCTTGGGGACTGTATGAGTGTTTGCACAGCAGTTTAAAAACTTTGTTATCCACTTCAAAGAAAAGACTTTCATCCATGGAGAGGGGTTGGAAACGCATTTTTGATCCATTTGGCTAATTTCTACATAATGCAGTTGGTAAAAAGAAGCTTTTTGGAACGCAAATACGACTACAACACCATTCTGCAGCGAAGGTTAACAGTTTCGTTTTTTTTTTTTTTTACAAAGAGCATCATGCTTTAGAAATACCGAACCACTTAAACTGGTAGAATTGTTGCATCATTGCAATTAGAAGGGCAAACTTCATGAAAAAAAAACCCAACACTCTAACGCTACTTTGCATTTTATGTCTTCTTTTTTTTTTATCTTTTAATGGTTACTCACAGCCTGTACTTGCTGGGTTGGTTTCATGCGGTCAACTCTCAGTGGTTTAATCCAGAACTTTTACTGTTTTTCTTTCTTACTACAGCAACGAGGAGGGATGGGGGCAAAAAGGCAGCTTTTGTGGCCTCAAGTCGATTAATTACCAGCTGAGCTCGGCCAACCTGCGCAGCTCTTTGACCTCCAGCTGGGGGTCCTGCACAGTTCACTTTGACATTGAGTGATTACTTGAGAACGTCTCACTCCCATTTGTTTTATTGGCTTAAAATACTCGCACTGTGTTAAGGACGATTCAGGTTTCACGTTCTATGCAGCAACGAGTCAAAAAGTATGAGCTCAATACAGAGACCGCAGAATTTCTGATTACAAATTATCGATCTGAATTTAATGGCTGATTTTTTTTTTCCACCTCTGGGTTTCAGAAAGTACGGATCTGGCAGTTCAAACCAAGTCCAATTTTTCAGTAAGAGCTAGAATATAGAAAGATACGAGGAAAAACATGAAAAAAAAACGCTTTGTCTAACTCTCCTGTTCGGAGCGATTGATTATTTAAAAGAGAAGTTGAGGTGACATTTAGCCATGTGAAAAAGAAGAAATTATAAAATGGTTTCAAAAGAGTTTGTGAAACTAACGTTATGAAAATACAAAGCTCTGTGCGTATATCTTTGAAACAATTACCTTTAGTCTAACATTTCCAAGATTAACACCATCACCTATGAAAACATGAAAGTGAAATCACAAAACGATAGAACAGAGTATAGACAAAAGGTTTACTCTCTTCTGCCTTCTTATAGCCCAAATGAGCTGCAGGCACGTCTCAACAAAATGCTGAACATTGTTCCTGTTTAAATAAAGATTGAAATCTTTTTGATCTGAGGGGGAAAAAGCATTTTGCAGGTTTCAGCTGTGATCCATCAGAGCCAATCAAGCTGAACAACCAGTTTCTCTAAAAAATTATTTCTGACGTTCAATGTGTGAATCAGGTTTTGTTTTCTTTGGCAGTATATTTTCCTATTTGTTTGTGTATTCCATCTTGTTTGTAGAAAAGCAATATAAGTATGTCAACATAAAGTAAATTGAAAACATCTGTCCACAGATTCAAAGCAGAAAACAGTTTTTGTTTATTCCTCTATGTGCATAACTTCCTCATTAAGGGTGTTAGTTTTGGCCTCGTCTTTACGTCTCAAATTTTCTGATAAGTCCAATCATATTGGAATATTGCAAGTAAGGTATTTACTTATGTCCTACGGCTCTCAAATTAGAATTGCAATTGACGGTCTCTGTACATTCTGCTTAATCTTGCCTAGACCAGACCTAACTCGGGCTTTGACTTAAGAATTCGGGATTAAGAATTCGGGATGATTTTTGAATGGGTTTATGTTTT
Organism: Micropoecilia bifurca; assembly: GCA_903067075.1. Classification (NCBI taxonomy): domain Eukaryota; kingdom Metazoa; phylum Chordata; class Actinopteri; order Cyprinodontiformes; family Poeciliidae; genus Micropoecilia; species Micropoecilia bifurca. The sequence goes on from CAEGAF010182110.1 coordinate 10,115, forward strand.
TGCATTTAAAACATGTCTCTGAATAATACAATTTCCAACAATTTCATTTGTAATTTTCCGTTACCTGCAGCACATGGAGCTAGATTCCCCAGATGTTGTGCAACTTTTATTCTCTTTTGCCACACTTTTCTAATAGAAATGTTGTCTTTAACTTTCAGCCATGTGTGGACAGATGCTCATTGTGTTGCAGATGTGCTCACAGTTACATTACCATGTTTGGAAATGAATTGAAGTCCAGTCACTTACTCTGCTTTAAACAATGTGGGGGAAAAAATCCACATGTGAGCTTGAATTTAATATTATTGGTTTTTAGTTGATACCAGTGACTATATATAAAATAGTTAAGTAAAAAAAAAAAGCACATGCTGTTGCTTTGGTCACCTGGACTCGGGGTCACCATGACAGAAGATGTGGTTTTAATTACCAAGTGCTAAATTAGAGACATTACAGTAATTAGACACCAAGGATACAAGAGAAGAACTGTGGCATGCTAATCAGTACAGACAGCTTTGAACATGGCTGTCTCAGTTTTCTGTTTAGGGTGCTGAATATTAATTTATGCAAAATGCAATAAATGTGTACTTCCGACAAATAGATCTTGTGTATGTATGCAGCAGAACTACCAGAAAGTCTGTATCAGTAATTGTAGTAGAATGAAAAAAATAAAACCCACAAAAGTCAACTTCTGCTTTGTTTGGCCATTTATGCAATCATAGGAGAAAAAGGTAAGAAAATGTGTTTAGAGATGACAAGCAAATGCAAGTAACTGGCATGATGCTTTACTAACAGCGGGGGATGTTTTTTTCTTTTTTTTGGCATCCTTAATAAATCTGTTTGGCAAGATGTAAAAAAAAAATAGGAAACAGAATTAAGAAAGCTTCAGTTGTCCACCAACGAGACTTAATAATCTGTTAAATTAAACATGAACACAGAAAGGGTATTACAATTATAGCAAAATTAAAGCCAATTTTGCTATAATTGTGCCCCCCCTTGATGTAGAATGAGCAAAAACAGTAGCTTTTTCTCTTAATGTATTAATGTGCATATATATTGCATATAAAGTGAGATAGATTCACATACTACGCTGTTCTTGTTCAGCACCGATTTTCTGTTTTCTTAGATTCCAGAAAGTCAATGAAGAAAAAGCATGGGAGATATTTGGGGGAATGGGCAGAGATTGACCCAATCCTCAGAGTGACTGCGGTTTAAGCAGGATGCACAGGGAAGCATTAAAAGATGAGTCAACTGGTTAGAACAAGACCGACAAATGTGTTTTAAGTTATCGTGAAGCAAAAGACTTCAGAGCGTGAAGGAGACGAGGGATGATGACCCCACTGCTTCGTAACCCAATACCCTGTGGCTCAAAAACCTTTTTTTGTGGTCTCCAGGCGTCTCAGCCCTCTCGGTTAAACAACCTCCCAGTGACTTGCGCCAGGGCTTTAGAGTCTCCAATCAGATCAGAATAGCTAGAATAGTCAGCTCTTGTTCCCCGAAAGGCTCTGTAAAAGCCAGCTCAGCTCCCCAGTGCTCTCCCTTCATTAGCCTTTTCCTGGCATTCAGGTAATGATCACTGTTCTTCTCCTTCCACTTCAGCAGTTATATATTTTTTTATCCTCCAAGTTTGTTTTTTTTTTCTCTGCATAATGATCATGATTTTAAATACACGTCAGAGTTGCACCATTTTTTTTCTCACACCCTTAAACCTTTTGACCTTTTGAGATATTTTCCCACCTTTTATACTATTTTCTATGTACCACCTCAACATATCATATTCTATTCATTCTGCCCATCCATCTCTCTCATCTTCGTCTTCTCCCCCTCACATAAACTGCATTCTTCATTAGCTACAGTCATGCAGCTGTCCTCTGTCCTTGAATTTTGCACCTGTTTTGTCCCAGGACGGCGTCCCGTGTTTTGCCGTTGTGATCTCATCTCCCTGAAGGTTTGTGTTGAAAGCCAAACTGTGGTTACTCTACATGTCTGGACTTTGTCTCATCTGTAAATCTAAGCAGCCCTATCTGATACAAAGTCCCCCTTTACTTTCTTGCAATTAGATGCGGGCATGTTTCTGGCTTCGACATATATGAAACTCTTTAGAGGTTTAAAAAAAATCCCCCTGTAATGTTTGTCAGAGTTTATTGGAGCTCTCTTGTGTGCAAGATAAAAATAATAATTTCAAGTGTCTTTAAAAGTCTAGATGATGCTTCAACTCCATAAACTTTTGTTAACAGTGTCAGGATGTGACGCCTCTGTGAACTGCTGTTCAAATAGCGTTCGCTGGTGAGAATTACTGCCTACATTAGCATCACTAGCTCATCTGATGAGCTTAATGTCTTCTGTTTAAAAATAAGGGAAAAAGTTTTACACTTGATAATGTACATGCACACAAAGTCTGTATCTCTATCTTCATTAGGACTTTGCACTGACTTGCATTTGTTTTTATTCATTTCCACAACCTAACCATAATCCTAACCCAAAAACATTTCTTATGGAGCGCGGACTTTGGGCCCCATAAAGAGCAGTGGGTCCTCACAACGTATTATTTGTTGGGAAAAATGGGCCTTTTGGGGTGAAAAGTGCTAAAATTACACTTACACACACCTGCGCGCTTTAGCTGCATGGAGTGATGTGTGCCTTGCATAGTATTAGCATAATGGTCATTTATAGGGCAGGACTGTTCCAGGTAATTCAATCTATATGTAAAACACTTGGTAGTGCGACAGGGGGGCCAGTGACAATTCGACTAACCCACGCTGCCCAGAGCACCTGTCTTGTCATAATTATAGCCTGTGATTAGGCTCGGTTCAGAGGCGCACTTTGGAATTAAAGGCCATGCTTTGACAGATTGAAACTCCATAGACTTGTGGTGTTTATCTCTACTCCTAACTGGCATTTTGGAACATGGATGACAATGTGTTTTTGAAATTGATTGGTTACGGAACTGTTTGTGCCTGTGTAATCTGATACATATCCATCTTCTGAAGCAGGTATTTCGAACTGGAATTAAACTAATCGACTTGATAATCTGTTTGATAATCTTACAACTCCCCACTGCCAATGAACTATTCCACAGTGTTCATATCAAATTCCCACTGTTTTGTTTTTTACAGAAATATCTTTTTTTATTTTATTTTCATTTTATTTATTTATTTAACCAGGTAAACCCCATTGAGATCCAGATCTCATTTTCAAGGGGGACCTGGGCAGAAATCTGCAGTGAACAGCAACCTGGTTACAAAACAAAATCTTTGGGCTTATGTACAAAGATTGCAGGATGTTAATAGGAATAGCCATGCTCAAAATGATAATTGGCATTATTGGTGACAAAATAACCTTTGCAATATTTACCATTGCTATTATAGGATGTTGCAAAGTAAGAAGAGAGCAAAAAATGTTTCACAAAGGCAGAGGTGGCCTAAAATGGCAGCTACGTTTATCAGCAACTTTAGGATTATGCTGGGAAAGTCCAGGAAGCTGTGGTCACTTTCATAGCACAACATGGTGAGGCGTCAGTCCTTGTTTGTACCTATGCAGCTGTTGGCCACACTCGCCACACATTCCTGCAGACTGATTGGGTTGGGACCTTTCCGAAAGGCTGCAAACTTCCCGTCTAGTGCAGGTGAAAAACTGAACATTTAGCCGCAACAATCTGCGTGACAGACATTACTATGAAAACAGAGTCACAGACTTAACGTATTTCAATAGGGGAGAACTTTCAGTCAAACTGCAAGTCATAATAGATGAGCAAATTCAAACGGATGCACATCTGGTGGATGCAGTGAAAATTGTCGTGCTCACAGCACCGCTGTTGGTCTGTGGTCGAGATGAGTGACTTCCTGATTTTTGGTTGGTTAAATTGCAGTGTCAGGAATTCCATGCAGGACTTTAAAGCATGTGTGCGTGTTCAGCAGTTTTGTAAATAAAACACACATTCAGGAGCGTCTGCCACTCATTTTACTTTTTGCTCGTCTTCATTCAAAGTATCATACACATGGTAATAATGTGTGTGTGTGTGTGTGTGTGTGTGTGTGTGTGTGTGTGTGTGTGTGTGTGTGTGTGTGTGTGTGTGTGTGTGTGTGCATCCACCTTTTTCATGCATCTGGATTTGTTCCCACATGAAGTTTTTTTTTTTTTTCTTTTTTCAGAATACGCCATGCTTCAGTCATTTTGAACCTTGACCCTTGAGGCCTCTGGTTCCTTTCTGGTCACACAATCACCTACCAAAACTGTAACGACGGTTCATTTGTCAAACATGAAAGCCGTCACTGTTACGTTATCAGTACAAAAAGCCTCCGTTCATCCGTGAGTGGCACCCAACTCGGTTGAAATTGACAGTCTTGTTCTGATTTGCCAGGCTCATGAGCTCCCACCAAACAGACTCAACTTGGTCTTTTAGACGTTATATTTCTAGCACTCTCTTTGTTCCACTTATGGTCCATTATTTTATTTCTGCTCCTCTTTTTTTCCCCTCCTTTTTTTTGTTATTTTCCGCTGTCTCCTTCCTCTTCTACTTCCTCCTAATAAATAATTCATGGGGTCATACATAATTTAAGAGTAGCAGCCAGAGATTTACACAGCTCTTTGTGTCACTGAGTTTTGTTTGGTGGCATATTGAATAATTGTTTAATATATCAAATTGACTGGGAGTTGTGAGCCCAGGCCCAGCCTACTGCAGTGCCTGATATGTTTGATTATGGCATAGGTGATTGCCACTTTTTTATTTTTTCTTCTCCAAGTCTGCCAAGGGAAAACTCCACTTACCTCCAACAACCATAAATCTTCTCATTGGTTGAAACGTGTCTTAGAATGCTTTACTGCGTACTGTAAGTCCACACAAATGAAGTGGAGAGTAGTAATTAGTCCTTGTGTGTGGGATTTCACATTAACTTGTTATTCAACTAAGCTCTCCTGTAGGCCATTTGAATGCTCCACTTTCTTTCTTTTTTCTTTTCTCTAGTATTTAATTCTCTGACATTCAAAGCCGGGACGACAAATATGAGAAACCTTGGCAGCGTCGTTGAATTGTCCTGGAGGACACAGTTAGACATTTTCAGGACCATCGTCTTATCGCTTTTGTTCTGATGGAGGAGCTTGAGCGAATGAATTTTGCTCACATTCATTGCTCATTGGAAAGGATTTATGTGTCTCGCAGTTGCATGTAGATTCTTATTATTTCAAGTACTTCTGCAAAATGCTGAAATAATCTGTCATTACATCCATAGCTGCGTCCCTCTGGGTGGCTGTTTGATTGAAGGGAATGTCTTTGTCATGTCCTATTTAATAAACTGCTGCTTTGAGCCAATTCCCTTGTTTCATAAAGTGACTGATCTGCTGTGGCTCAGTGTTGTCTATCCAGGGCAAATAATGTCAAGTGTTTGTGTCGAGATGATTTTGATTAAGTTGAGTTTCATAGTTAATCCCTCCCCCGTATTGTGATATCGACACTGGATTCTTTAATTAAGGAAAACGAATACAGATTGATGCGTGTTGATTGCTGCAGCTGTCCACTGTTCTTAGATCATAACAAAGCAATGCTGCTGGGACATTGACCATATGGCAATAAAATCAGGCGAGTAAGAAGAGGACATTTCTTGACTGCCTTTTTTGAACATGTGTTCTCAAGCTTAATTTTGTCTTGTTTTATATCTACAAATTAAAAAAAAATTGTAGATATTTTTTTTCAGAAAAATATAAATAACAACCTGTTATAAATCACTGTATTTACATCCAAATATTGAGGCCACTTGAAGGTGACTTGGAAAACAAATTGAGAACAAAGTATTTGTCTTACCCGTTTTATCTGCAATGCTAAAGTAACAAAAGAAGAAGTCAAAATAATGTTAAATAGTCCATATATAGCATATAAAAATACAACAATTTCTATTTAAAATGCTGTACATCATCTTGAACACACCTTCTCTGTAACGAAATATGGTAGAGGCAACATCATACTGTGGGGATGCTTTTCGTCTGCCGGGACCAGATGTCAGCCTGGAATATGGGGGTTGGGGGTGGGGGAATGGATGGAGTCAAGTACAGTGCAATCCTGGAAGGAAACTTACCCGAGGCTGTATTGGATTTGAGTCTGGGACCGAAGTGCTACTTAAAGCGGACGAATGTCCCTGAAAATAAAGCTAGAGCTACAATTAAAAAGTTTTGCTTACAGCATATCTGTGCTTCAATGTCTCAGTCAAAGTTCTGACCTTTAAGACACCGAGAATATGTGGTAAAACCTCATCAGGTCTATCTGGGCTTGAGTTATTTAGCAAAGAAGACTGCCCAAAAATCTCTGTAGCTTTTCAAACACGGTCGAGAGACAGGCCACCAACGTGTATATGTAACTGCGGGCAAATGTTGATTCTACAAAACACCGATTCATTCAAGAGCAGACCACACTTTTCCTGTATTTATTGGTCAATATTTGGAAGTCATGTACTGGTTTTCTTCTATTTTACAGTTAAATACTATTCTGTGTTGGTCTGTTACAGATCTACTCTCATCAGACACTACATTGGTCTTGATTAGTAGAACTCTCCTGGTCGTTGAATTTGTTTTTTTATTCTACTATCTGGAAACATTGTTTCTGTGGTTGATAGATTTTAAGGACCTGTTTTAACAAAATAGGCACTGAACCCAACTGCACTTCAAAAACTCCACAACGAGCTGAAATAGGGAAAAAAAAGATGATCAAAAGCAAGTAAAGCTCTGCTGCATATTTTTTATAAAGAGAAATGCATTCACTGTGAACTTTTCATGCAGAAACTGATTAGCTCTGACTTTTACGACATGCCTCTAATTAAACCCATTATTCATATTTAATCAATAATTTGTCATGATAGTCTGTTATATCAGTGATAATTTTAGTGCCACCATTAATTTAATCCAAATTCTGCCTTAAATTGCCTTCACTAATTACAGCATGATGAAATTTGTTGACATTTTTCTTTCTTTTTCCTACATCTATGCTGTGGGTTCAGTAAATCTCATGAATCAGGAAGCAATCCAGGCACACACGCGCACACACACACACACACACACACACACACACACACACACACACACACACACACACACACACACACACACAAAAAGAGACGCAGACACAAACTTCTGTTATGAAGATCATAAGAGAGGCATCACATTTTGTCACTGTCAGCCGCCGTTGATGTGACTCGGCACAGCGGGATTTTTTTTTCCCCCACTGGCTTTTACTCCGAAATGTAACACTCTGTATCTACCAGTGAGAATCAAAGTGAGAACACCTTGGTACAAGAAAATTCCATTCATGGCTTGTCTTAAACTGCCTTCTTGAGTTTTTTTTATCACAAGGTTCAAGTTGACAACAGCTCTGAGGCTGCAGGCAGCTCCAGATAAATTGGACCCTGGGAAGAAGGTGGAACACTTTGGTGGGAAACAATTGGACCTTGGAGGAGTCTGCTGCACCTTCGCTGCGAGCAACAAGCTTAGAAAAGTTTCCAGGCGAAAGTTCAGGGACAGAGGTTCTTAGTGGTAGACAATGTTGCAGTGGCAGTTGTTGAAGGAGGGGAAGAAAAACAGAAGCTAAGTCCCCCAAAGACCTAACATAAAGTCAAGGTTCTCACCTCTTCTAGAGGAAAAAAAACCCCAAAAACCCCTCCCCCCAAAGAAAAAACTAAGCACATCTTTACCTGGATGAGGCAAGCAAACAGGAAGGAAAAACAGAGTGGATTGTGTCAAAATAAATGAGAAAGCGGTGGTAAAGCTGAAGCAGGGAAGGAAGGTCTGCGGAGAGAGATCAAAGCAGCGTGAGGGCATGTGTCGGCGTGCCGCCGTGCAAAGAGCATCGGAGAGTGAGAAGAGAGAAGTCTGAGACAGCTGCTGCATCATTAGTGCATTATGATCAATTCTCAAGCCTCTTGTTTGCAGACGTTGGGGATGCACTTGCGTCGAGGTTATTTATGTGCCCGTGCGGCTCCAGCAGAAAGACATCTTTGTCCTTTCTTTTCCCAACATTTGTGATCCCTGATTTTTCTCACCCTCCTCCACACCTCGCCGTTGGAACGGTGGCTGTTTCTCAGATGCTCGGCTCTGCATATATTTGTTTAATCTTAGACTTGACTGATAAAAGCCATGAGAAATGGTGTCCATCTGTCTGCAACCTTTGCATGTCGGCAGAAAAACAAAATTCTATGCCGGGTTTTGTGCTCTGCAACACTTTTCCCTTTAATCTGCATGTCCCCCTAGGTGTTTCTGCCACACTAATGATTTTGGCACCCCCATTGTTGTGGCCACTGGTTTATCAATACCCCACAGCAGGCAGTAAATTGTCAGGGGCTGTGATTTAAGATCCCTTAGCACCCTGGGAAGGCAGCTAACAGTTGAACATGGTGGCAAAATCTAGGCAGACACAAAAGAAGTTGAAACAGGCTGCCTGTTTGGAACACAGTGACTTCAGAAACGCGGCAACGATCTGCAGGAGTTTGTGTGAACTTCGGTGCATGCGCTTTATGCCACACTAAATGGGTCATAACGAGGAAGCGGAAGGCATGGAGAGAAATTTAAATCAGTGTTGGATTAAAAAATAAAATCCAAAAGTACAAATATGTAGCAGAGAACAGGCACACATGCGGCGACTGAATGTCTTTTCAAAGTATAGCTATTTATTAAAATAGCCTATTCAGAATGAAGACCTAAATCAGAGTAAGAGTCTTTGGAAAGACCAGAGCAAATAATTTTCAGATAAACTGAATTAACTCTGACAAGGTCTAATGGAATGAAGAAAAAATCAATCTGTAGACATGCAAACCTGGGCATGAGTTACCTTACCTTATGTAACTTTTATTAGAAACATAATTTCTTACATATTTGTTAAAAATGTTACCATAAGTTTGTCAGTGTAGTATGAGACATAATCTATGCCGAAAAAGCTTCTTTTTTTAATAAACCTGACATACTGCAGCTTTAAAGAACTTACAGCTTAACTTAGCACATTGATGTGTTTAGGGTCAAAGGCAGACAGGTTAGAGGTAGAGGTGGATGCAGAAGTAGATATTTGATAAATAGCAAAGTCAAAGTCCAAAAAATTCAAAATCCAGAAACGGGAAACAAAGGGGGAGAAACACATGGGATGAAGTGCGCACCGACAGACAATGGACATCAGAATTTAACAACGATGACTGAATTTTTCAAACGGTTACATACACCAAGGAGGGGTGACACAAACGACAGGTGTAGACATATTAACCAAAGTGAAAAGAGTTGATTTATGAGACCAGAAAAAGAGGAAATCAAATGGATAAATGGGAGAATATAACCTACCTATGTTCACAGACACCAGAAAGATTGTCAGTGTAAATGTCTGTTATCACCTCTGTTGACATCATCCTATCAACCAAGCTTGTAGATCATTTTTGTTAGCGAGTCATCCATGATGTGAGATTTTTTTTTCCCATTGTGCTTCCACTCTGACTTAAACTTCTTGGCTCGACACAATGATTTAGAGTTGTGCCGGAGACATCCCAGAACAATTCTTTGCTTCCCAATTCTCCTTCACAAAGGAACACATTTTATTACAGGGGGGCCCTTGAGGAATTTGGAACTCCCCCTTTTTTTGATATGTTAATTTAGGGAAGGGGGTGCAAAGCCCTGCTGGACTACAAAATAAGGGTGACATTAACATGAGCAGAAAGTCATTGGGAGTAATTACTTTACACCCACTGTCGTTCAAAGAAAAGGAAGGCAGAATGAGAAAAGAAGACAGAGGATGACAATGAAAGAGTCTGCTGGCTCATTTACCACTGGAGGCCTTTGGCTGCGTTATTTAGCTGAAAGAATGGCGCACTGTGGCGTACAGGATATTTCAGCGGTTTATTGTTTAACCTGCTCATCCTAATTATGATACATAGCATTCATCTCTCTGCACACAACAGTTCATTGTGCAAGAGTTTTACATGGGTTGTGTGTGGGAACACATTCTGTGCACAGATATACATTGCCATGGATCAACTGTTACAATAATGATGACCCAGAAAACCACTGTTCTCCTCTGATGTTCCCTTAGACCATAAATAAAGATGGATGTTGTTGGCTTTCTAAGGCATGAAGGTAATTCAGAGGTTATTTAAATCCGCAATCTGTCAAAGGCCCAATAGGGGCCGACTTTAGTAAAAAGCCTATTAAAAACTTGAATTTATTTCTGGCTATTTCTTCTGACAGCTAGTTTTAGGTGTTCTCTAATGCTGGCTTATCTTTATTATGTACGGTGAATATAATTTCCTCTAAGAGTGAGTTGGAGGATGAAGCATTTCCAATTTTAGTGATTACCACAATGACATTACCCAAGAGTTTGTATTACCAATAACAATTGAAATTGCCTTTGAAACTGGAAAGTTTACTTCAGATAGTAGCAGAAAGCAATAAAATTAAAACAGGAAAGAGTGGCAAAGAGTGCCACAGCTTAAAATGGAGGATCAAATCAAATTCATGAACAAACTATAATAAATTGTAAGGGAATATTGAAAAATAACCTCAGAACTAATTAATTAAACGAGACAAAAAATGCCTAGCGTGAACCACAGATGCAATTAAAACAGTCTATCATCAATCAGTGTGGCCCCACAGCTGTCTCAGTGGAAAAGGTTTTCTTGTACTTCCTCCAAATCCGAACAGTCGTCACATGATCACAGGATGTTTGTATTCGCACACACCTCACATGAACGACACAGACCACCTGGGGTGACACCTTCAATGCTTCAGTATATTTCTAGATCCTACTGGTCGGAGAGCCCACTCACTCCCTGGATGCCCAGCATGGCTTTCATAAAAAGGTCGCATTGATAGTGCCACACTTTCCTGCATCAACAATCGTCAGTCATCAACAATGTTGCATTTTCCATCCAGGAGTTTTTAGCCACTTAACAGTGTTTTGCAGTTTAATTGGTGAAGATAAAAAAAATACATACACATAATTCCTCATTATGTCCTTCATAAATGTTCCTGGAAAGTATTCTCGGCTCATGCGTATACAAAAACAGAGTAGTGGAAAGTTGAAGCCAAATTTCTACATAAAACACAACCACAAACTTATGAGCAATCACATCGCACAGAGCTTTGTATAGGAAGCTCCACTTAACCTTGGCTGAGTTGTAGCTTTGGTTCCATGTATTTGTGCTCTTCCTGAAGTGCTCAATCTTCATTTTGCAACCTTCACAGCGAAGCTTATAGCAATGCACTATAGACTCAAGATTGACATCAATCTAGAAAGCTTAAAGGTCCAAAAAGAGTGAAGGTTAGGTGTATTCTGTAAAGTCTTTCCTTTGTCTGCTGAAAGTTTGTCGCGATCTGAACAAACTGCTCTGATTTCTCGTTAGATTGTAGAGAATAGCTTCCATTAAATGGTGCTTGTGTGGTGACTTATCAAATCCAGAGGACCCCAAAGTGCTTCAGTCATTCACGCACAAATTCACACACCGATGGTGGTAAGCAACCGCATGGTAGCCGTATCTCCCCCAGGGCAGACTGAGAGAGGCGAGGCCGCCATGCACCCACACCACTGGGCCCTCTGACCACCACCATCGAGTGAAGGTGAGAGAAAATACTTAAAGTGAAATCCTGTGAAACTGTAACCCCACCCATAATAACGTTTTGAAAAATTCCACCAAAGTGGCTGAGCCAAGAGACATTGAGGGTACAAGAACTGAGTCCCGCCGTGAGTCCCTCCCATTTCCTAAGCAATGGAGTCAGTCTTACACTGTCGTCGGTTCTGCAGCGTACTGCCAATAGAGGACCTGTGGCACTCTGTGATCACGTTGCAAATAAACCAGACGTGTGCAAAGCTGAAAATATGTTATTCAGTCAATCAGGGCTTGTCACACTCGCTATTCTAACACTTGACTCGCTAACAAGGGTGTGTGTGTCTGACTGAGATTATTTTATACCCAGTTGTAGTACTGTGTTACATAAAGCTGTTTCGGTGTAAACATCTGGAGAATTCAGCTGCACTAGTCACCATCCAACCTTAGGATCCTAGTACTTAGGCATATTTAACCAAAGAAATCTCTGATATGGTTTTTGGCTAAATATTGCAGAACTTAACAAATTTACACATTTACATTTAGAAAGTTTATTAGCACACACAAAAAAAGATTTTAGAGTTATTTACACTTTGAACAGCTTTATTTGTGATTTTATTTGCTTGGAACTTTTTTCATTGAACATTTGCGGAAGTTACTGATTTGCATGTCAATTCTTTTCATTATTCTCTCAATATGGTGAAACTGATATTTGCTGCACGGTCTGCAATGACGAAGATAATCTCTTCCTATTACTTTCTGTTTACAAAGAAAGCAAACTACAACAACCAAAATTGTTAATTGAGGCTTCAAAAACAAACAAATTAAAATTATCAGGGTGGATTAATTTCCAATATGGATTATCTCATTGACTTTTATCTACAAAATATGTTCAAAAGATTAAAACTTGTTCATTATTGGGATTTTTTTGTTTGTTTTTTAAATAGAACTGATAAATCAGGAGACTTGACATAGATGAACAGAGGCTCTGCTTGAAGGTGACTTATGCAGTTTCTAACTGGCACATCTCAGTTACTGTAATGGTTTGAACAGCAGCTGTGTCTGTGTCTGGTGTGTGCTGAAACACATTGTGATGTAAAAAAGAAATAGAATTTTGCATTTCTCCTGATCTCTCTGACAGACATGTAAAGCCCACCACCCACCTCTAATTGCCCCAGTCGTCTTTGTTTCTGTTGTGGAGAAAAGAAAAAGAAAAGGAAAACTGAAATATAACCACTGGAGACCCATAACCATTTTCCAGGTTGTATGCTTTTTATTGCGGTATTTAGAGCCTTTCTAAATATATTGCAAAGCGTTAGGGAAAAGAGAATTACCCAAGCAATCATAACCAAGACAACTGCTTTTTTAATCTTTGGATGATCAGAGGGGCAGGATGACAGCAAGACATACGTACATACAGAACTAAAGCAAAAGCAATTTCTAATAAGCACATAGAGATACAATTGATATAATCCAAACAAGGGTACCTCATGATTCAATAGCTTCCAGTGTCATGCTTAGCAAAAGATACCACTTTCTATATTAGTTTCAGGTTTCATGAAGGAAGATTGCTCAGCTGTTCTTTACACAGTACATTGCTTAATTGAAGTTTGCAGACATTCATTTCTGCAGAGCTCTCTTGAGGTTCAGTAATATGTGAGGTCTGATCTTTGAATAGGGCATTACAGTCTTTACATTGTCTTTTCTTTGTATTGCAATTCCGTAGAATTTATTATTTTATGTAAAGCCCTTAATCAAGTTTCAACATTGTTCCACTTGTTTAGAACAGAACCCATCTAGGTTCACCGCTGTAGTTGTGCTGCTATAGGTATTAGCAGCTGAAGGACAAACCGACCACTTTTCATTCCACTTCTACATTCTCCTCCTTCTCTACAGTTTAGCATTATTTGCTATTATTTTAACTTGTAACTTTATGTTTTCTATTTTCTTTATGTTTTCTGTTTTCTACATCTGGTCTTGGGTTCTCTTTAGCTGCGACACGTTCGTGGGGTGGGAGCTTTGGCTAAGCTACTGTTGCTAACAACGTCCTGCTTCTATAGATGATGCACTTGACCCTGTCTTTCAGTGATTAACTCTGTCTGTCTCCTACTAAGCTTTTGCTGTAACCTACTGTATTTGCCCTCTTTCATCCAATAACCTTTCAGAGAGGCTGGCAGATTATTTAATATGCGTCTCTCTCCTAAATGAGCCCACTAATGGAGCTACTACTACTCCTACCGGTGCTTCTGTTTCTTTTTCTGTGTGTCTGCCTTGAACTCTCAAACCCCAAGTTGGCCTAGGAAGCTGGCATTTCAGATTGAGCCAGTTTTTGAACAGTTTGCAAGTGAAATTCTCCTTTCTGATGTCACTACATGCATGCTTTATAGGAGGGATTGCAGCAAGGTCAACAACACAATGCAAGCTATTGCCCACTGCATCTTTTTTTTTCTTAAAGTCTTCTATCTAAAGAAATCCTTTAGCTTGCATGAAATCACTTACTTGTCATAATCCTATTTAATGAGCATGGATGCAGTGACAACGGAAAGGAGAATTCCCTGTTAACAGCAAGACACCTCTAGTACAACCTGGCTCTGTGTAGCAGTCATCTGCCATGACTGAATGGAGGTGTGAGAAGACACAGCATACACAGAGAGACGTGGAGAGACGTGGATTCAGGAGTGCTTTATATGTTAAAGAAGATAATTACTGGCAGTCGCTTATTTAGTGACTTTATGTGGTCTTTAACAACTGAAGAGATAAGCTCCGAGTTAGTTTTTATGCTTAAAAGATGAAAGTGAGCACATACAGTTAGTCGAAGAAAAAGCTTAATCGATTGCTTTGTCTTGGAGAGAGAGAAAGAGAGAGGGTAAAAAAAAAGACAGGGTAAAGTGTATAATCTATAGGAGAGCACAGTTATTGGCAGAAGATGTGTTATATCAGGAAGGTGTCACAGCTAACGAGACCTAGATGTACTAGATGGTGCTTCTATGCAGAAAAAAAGAAAGAACTAAAACATAAAGCTAAAAGAAATTACTTAACTGCAAATAATGCAAAATTGGAGAGTAGAAGTTGAATGCAACAATTGAGGAAAAGAGGTTATTATGCACTCTGGTAGGCTAGGCCTTATAGCAACATAAGAACAGGGAACTCTGTGTGACCCTCGCCACTTTAAATATAAGCTTTAGTCCTTGTTAGCCATGCTTGCCAAACATTGAGCAATTCAGGTTTGATTAAGAATAATCTTAAAGACAAACCGTATGTACGAAGCAAAGCGAAGAACAAGGAATTTATTTATTTATTTATTTATTTATTTATTTATTTTTTAGCCAGACTAAAAAACTCCAGGAACCACCAATAAATCATAAATCATAAATTCTAACTTCACCACTGTGGAAAACAGTTGGTATGACGTATTTGAATTAAGATTGTTTTCAAATTTATCCAAGTTATGTGTTGAGTAATAAAGCCACACATCTTTACATTTGTGTAATCTGTCTAAGAGACTGTTTATGATTTGCTGTAATAGATTTACATCTAGCTAGGGCCACTCTTCCATTTTTTTTGTTTTTTGTTTTAGAGAAAAAATGCTGTATCCAAGCAGGCTTTCCTAACAAGCAATGCTTATTGTATATTTTCCAAAGGGTACTTTGATTAACATTTTTGAATATTTGCCAGGCCGTCCACTTTTAGCAAGACCATTGGCTGTCTTAACGATATCCACTTCTAAATATTTGTTCTCTGTAAAATGATGAACTTCAAATTGTTTGGAATTGGCCTTATAACCCTTTCTAGTTTGATGAGCGAAAAAAATTTGCCTTGCCAAGGTCATTGTTAATGCCTCTTTTCAATAGCCAGAACCTTGCTGCTACTTTCCCTCTCATATCCAATGTAGGATTCAGAAGTCTGCTTAGTTTTTCCCACAAATGTATAGGCAGGGATGTCAACTGCTTACATATGTGTGTGTCTTATGTGTCTTATCTGTGTTTCTCCTTTAATGTTTGATGCAGAACCATCCACACACTTTTTCTTTCCTTCTGACCTTCTCCCGCACGCTCCCAACCCATGCTGATTATGCACTCCCAGGTTTATATACACATACACCTACAAACACCGAGACAAAGAGGAACACGACTCAGGATTGCTTAGCATACAGCAGGCATTCACTCATTGTTCTCAGGAAGTCACAAGGTCAACAAGTTTTATCCCTGATAGACTCAACATGGAGCGGGTGGAGAATGAGCAACGAGAGGGATACATGCACAGGCATCCCTCACCCAGGAGAACAAATACGCAAAATACACTTCACACTCCAGCATGCAGGGTGCACATTTTTTTTTAACAAGTGACGTTTGCTGCTGATGGTTTCTAACAACTTTCTTAAGGTATCCAGTATAACTTGTTTAATTCACTCTTTGTAATTTCTTATGCTTCAAGTAAAGACTATTTTTTGGCTATTGTGTGAATGTTGTAATGATGTTGTGATACTTCCTCAGTCTGCTTTTCATGGTCAAACACTGCAAATGTTTTCAAATTTAATTGAGACATTTATTAGTTCTGCTTTTTATTGGTTTAATGCACAGAAAATAAATTATAAAGTTTTTTTCCAATGGTAATTTCACATCATACAGTGATATAACAAGCATAGGTTAGCATTATTGCTAACCTAGCTTGACCTAGCGAACAGTCTTTAATTTAATCCGGTTCAGTTTTGTTTATTTACCAGCAATTCAGAAAAGTACTTATTGTGATACGAAGATCAAATGATCATTGTAGATATTTTAACTTCAGAGAATATTGCATTTGGATTTCACTATTTTTTTGGAGTTTATTTAGGGGGAAAAAATCAGTCAAACTAATTGAGAATCAGAGACTGCTGACAATTTACCAACGTTGCCACCTTATTTATCACCTTTTTGAACCTCAGTAACTATTCTTTTTAACATCTCATCTAAATTTAGTGACTTTTTTTATTTGAGACTTTGGTGAAAACACATGAAAGCGCGAATCGTACTATAGTTGCACTGAGCAGTGAGTGCCGCCATGAATCCCTCTCTCCTCCAAAGTACTTGCAGGTGGTCAGTCTGACATCAGGCTCATCGTGCAGCAAACCCAGCCTGCAGTCAAGGCAGAGAGGTGTGGAGAGGGAGACCCATATTGCACTTGAATCATGCATGCACAAACTGCTGGTGATCTCGATCTGAAATAAGAATATATATAAATATAATGTATATATTTTTTCCTTTTTTTTTTTCCACTCAAATCTTTTGGTACTATAATAAACACTTGCATCTGATTCATACAGCCTCAGTCAGTGGTTCATCTTCTCCACAGTGTGTTCCTCCAAGAGCTTTCTTTTGGTTAAATTTGATATTATACAAAACTGATTTATGTAGTGTAGGTTCAGGGCAAATATTTGTTTTATTAAATTGACATTTTGAGGGGTGTTGCGTGGCGCAGTGGTTAGAGGGGGCGCCCCGTTCACAGAGGCTACAGACTTTGACGCGGCCGTCCCGAGTTATTCATTTCTTCTACTGCCTGGATCACACAAAATCATATATTCAAAGAAGTGATGATGCATTCTAGCAACTTCTTGCAACTTTAAGAAAAGCCAGTAGCTACGTTGCTTGCTGAGAATTTGGCAAGAATGGTCATAGTCTTATTCTCTTTTTTTATGTCTTACGTCTGTCCTGTTTGTTTTTTTGGCTGTCTAATATCTTTGTAACAAGACAAACGAAACTACCGTGAAGACTGCAACTATCTTGCTGAACATGGACTCGCATTGTTTTTGCCATATGGCAAAGGACTCGTGTCTGATTTTTCTTTGTGTGGTGAAAGCGCATTCATCCTCAAAAACCCTCCATATCTCTTTCTAAGGTCTAACAAGACATAAAACTTTTTGTCAAATTTTGCTTGAGTGTACTGGTATCACCACAGATTCACACGGAGTATACATTTGACAGAAACAGGGGACTTTCCTAGTGTGTTGGTATGTTAAAAGGCAACAAATAACAGAAGTTCAATTTTTTTTTTCTTCTGTAATTATTGTATAGCCACTCCAGATGCCTTTACTTTCACTCACTCTTCTTGTTGCCTTAAGTATTCTTAAGTCTATTAAGAATTGTATTTAATCCCAATGTACTCATTATTAACAAATACAACTTGAGGAAAATGAAGGACGCCGTCTTGCACGTCTGCATTTAGGTTACAATTATTTTGTAACTATTACTTTATAATATCATGGGCAGGAATGTACTGGTTTCCTTCTTATTCACAATATTCACATCTCTGCAAAAAGTCTAATGTATTTGGTAAATTTTTTTCTGTGATGTAATCAAACAATGCTATTTTCTTTGGTACCATAATTCACAGTCATAACTTTTTTCACTAAATGGGCTACATTTATGCAGAACATCAGTTATGAGATTAAAATATTTTATTACACTTGACAATATCCACAATGTCATCTTTCTCTCCCACACTACTGGAAATATTCTGAACACCCAAAGAAATGTCCTGTGATAAATGTATCCAAACAAAAACATCAGAGGAAATGAATTTCCTTTTGTCTTTTTCTATGATGGATTTTTTTTCTTCAACAAAATCATGTTCTTTTTTCTAGACCTTTTTGTGTCATCTGAAGAATGTGTGTTCAATTCTGGAAACTACTAACAATAAAAAAGGAAGATAAAAATCACATTTATGTCCAGTAAAACAAGTAAAATATTATAGGCAACATTGTGCTGATTTTATGTACTATTAGAAGTTCTTGTTTTGTCTGTGGATAGTGAAAATCAATTTACAATCAGTCTTCTCTGCAAAGTCACATCTCCCTTTGTAGTCTTTTTAAATAGCATAATGAAGTCTCACACTGACACGTAAAGGTGTCTGATTAGAAAAATGCAGAACATGTATTATCTAAATGCAATGTTTTTATTATTTTGTCTTTCCAACTTTTCTCCGACTTTTTGCAATCAGGATAAAACCCGTTTTAATTGAAACAAAACATTTTCATATCTGGATAAGTATCTATGATTTTGTAAGTTAATCAGGCCCTAAGAACACTTTAGGACATATCAAATTATTCCTTCAGTGCTGTGTACTTGTTTTTTGTACTGCTGCCTTAGAAACATATGTGACTAGATTCTACAATTGAGTCCATCAGGTGCTTGTCTGTTCCATATATTACTAAATCCAATTGATTACCTTTAATGTCAATGTCTAGTGTCAGTTGTTCCTGCTCTGTTTGATGTTGTCAACCTGAATGCACACTAGCAGACATGCAGTTTTTTGTTTTGTGAAATCCTGCAAAGGTTTTAGTAATTTGTCCAGCAATGTTTCAATTGGATTACTTAAAAATTTATATTTTTAAGAGAAGGTAAGATGGTTCGACAGGAGAAAAGAAACTATTTTACCTTGAATGTGTTTTAATTTTTTCTTGATTAACTTGTCATTTACAGAACTTATAAAGAAAGAAAATCTTTACACCTAGAAATTAAAGACAATTTTTAAATCTATCTTTTGGATTTACAATCTACTTAATTGACTCTAATGACCTTTAATCACTGTTCTTCTTGTGCTATTAATTATTTACAATTCTTCTTTTATTTACTTTTTTTCTCAGCTACTGTTCATACTTCACCTCAAAAATATGTAGTCTTCACTTTGTGGTTTCCTCTTTTTTTGCTGCCCCTTTCATTCATTTCCCTCTTGAGTGTTTTAATTGAAAGCAAAAAGTGTCATCTTTTATTAATGATGCTGTTAATGAGCAGCTTTTGTCTGCCACTAGTTTTCCACTAATTAATTTCCTGCAATAAGATGTGAGGAAAATATTTCTTCTTTGTAGGGAAAATGATTTGCTTGGTCTTTTTCATTGTGGTTGTTGATTAAAACCCAACATTAAAATAGTTTGACATGACGCATAGAATATTTAGCAATATTACCATTTACCTATAAACTAAATTAGTTAAAGCAGGCATTTTAATGCTTGGTGAAAGATGACACAGCAGGAATCAAAACAAAACAGCATTGTTTTGCTGGTGCAATTCATGCTTTTATAAAGGTGAGTTTTTGGAGAGTTGTCTACGCTTCAAAGTTGTGCAGCAGCCATGATGGCATGGGGAGCTTTTTAACAAGACATAGGTCAACTTCAAGGCATGCAGCTGCAAAGTCAAATATGTTTTAAATCATTTTTTAACATGTACACCATTTTTATAATAAATGGAGGCAACATTGTTACATCGTCGTGCCACAGAACGGCATTATGTGCCACGAAAAAACATGATAGCCCCCCTTTAAAAATTTACAGGTATTTACAAATGTCACAATAACAGCTTGACATACTCTAATGATGCCCCAATTAACTGAAAAAGCATTGGGTGTTAAAGCCATCTGTGTCTGCCTTGAGTGGTTTCTTATTGACAGAAAAGCTCTGTGGTAATTTGCGTATAACTGTTTTCCTTTAATGTGTAGTTTTGAGAGAGTGTGTGTCTATATGTCAATGAAACAGGGGGGGGGGAGAGAAAACTGTTAAATTTAGCACTCGCCGTAGCCAAGAACACAATTATTCACCTTCTCTCCTCTTTTTTTGCCGTTTCTCCCAGCAGTGTGCCGTTTTCCTGTGAGCGGGTCCTCAATCACCTCACACGAAGAAAAGAAGAATGGACAAACCCACTGAGAGCCTAATTAACCCTAATTAAAGACAAAAATTATAATAGAAAAGTGTGTCACTGCGCCAAGATAGTAGGAGCTGCATTGCTCTGCTTCTACTTTTGGTACTTTCTTTGATAATAGAACGTTCAAAGGAGAAAATTAAGGTGCTAGAAACAACACTGAGCAGAAGAGAGGGAGAAAAAAAAAACCCACTGCATATAATCAAAAGGCTGATTTGGCCCATTCCCCAATACACAAGCTGTAATAGTTAGTAAGACATTTAACAAACAACATAAGAAATAAGTTGACTGTCCAACAAGACCATGTCTATTTCTTTAGAGAAAATATGGAGAGAAGAACATTTTGTGTCTTTGAAATATTTGAGTTTTACTTAAGTTACTCTTATTATTGGGATGGCATTATGTATTTTATAGCACGATCGACTAATTATGTTACCTATGGTTCTAAAAGTGCTTTATATATCAAACACAACTTAAAAGAAATTTGAATTTACAATTTGACGCTTTGAAATCAGGCTTGTGAAATCGGTCATCAGTGGTTTATACTCGCAGAACTTTAACAAAACTCATACTTGCACATTAAAACTCTGGTGCTTTACCTTCTTCCGTCTTGCATCATGTGTATTTTGTAAGTTTCTTTCTGCTCTATCAGTTGTTTTTCTGTGATGAAGCCAACAGCCGTGTTGTAGATTTGGCAGCCTCATTATTTAGCAGCTTTACAGGCCCTGATAAGATTCCTGGTCTGCCGGCCAGCAGCGGAGGAGGCAGACTTATGATAGTGTCCAAGCTTGTGATTCATAAAGCATGTTCCCTGCCTTACTCTTCATCCTATCCCCACCTGTAGCTGGTAGATTATAGGGCAGACTAATGAACGTCACTCTAAATGAACGACCTGAGCTGCCAAATGTACCGGCGCCGCCGCCACTATGGGTCTCTCCCTAATGATTAAATACTGTACACTTACTCTTTCTTTAACTATTCCTTATTCCTCAGTGGCTGCACTTCCACCTCACATTCTTAATGCTTTGAGACTTGCTCGTTACTGTCTCGGATGAGAGGAAAAAACATTGTGGACATTGTGGTGTTCTCTGTCTTTGGACGGATGGATGCTTTCTTCGTTGTTTTCTACAGAGGAACTTAAAAATAGTGTTCTTGAAGATCTGTCTGTGCAGATTGGGATGCTGTTTTGTACTCGTTGATTCGGACAGGGTAAGTTGATGTCCATCTGAAGCCTGGTGAAGGTAGTCAGGGGATTTGTTGTAGACCACTGGGCATTTCTATTTATGGAGGTTACTATCTCTGTGTAAAATGAAGAGCAGAGAAAAGAGACGGAACCGCTCATGTGTCAGTTTCTGACATTGCATGGAGGTCTGGATAAGTATCCTTTTGTTTTACCAAAGTCATTTCTTGCTTGTTTCACCCCCCGTGGCTGCTTTTGATGTGCTAGCATCTGACTCGGCACCGCTCCACACTACTTTATAACCTCCTTTCACCCTCCAGGAACATTTTTACAGCCTTCCCCTTTTCTTTCTCGTACATTACTTTTTTCCTTTGGGGTCCTTCATCTGGCGGTTGTCTGTCCAACGCAAAGCCTGAATGAATGTCCAGAGATCCTTTGTTTCAGCCCCGCAGGCAGCAGGACCTGTGTCTGATGAGATAGGGAAACAGCTGCAGAGCAAACATGTTGTGAAGCTGTTTGAGAATATTGCCAGCGAGTTGAGCTCTTCCTCTTTCATGGCAGAAAGGAAACGAAGTTGCATTATTTTGATCTATGATTGCTTGATATCATTTGTTGTGATCTGATATGATAGAGAGTGTGTCACTTCTGCTATCTCACATCTGTGTTTGCCATATTCTTCTCTGTGAAATAATAGACAGTTTTTATTCCCTATCTCTCCACAGGGTAAACCTCTGCTCTGGTCTAATCCTGTTAATGCGTAAATCTGATTACAGGCTGTGTACCACAAAGGCAATATGTGCGTGAGGGTATCACTGTGTGAGGAGGTATGTGAGCTGGAAAATAAAGTAGTGAATAAGGAAAGTGAAACATATAAAGTTTAATAAAAAGTAATTGTTGTTTGGATTTTTTTTAACACTTTCTCATACTACTGTCACAAATCTAAATGTGTTTAATTAGGATGTGATGTCATCCCAAAACATGGTAGGGACGAAGAAAGGTTTGTTAAATGTTTTTTTTTCTTTTCTCTTCAGTAACTTCTAATGTAAAACAGGCAGAGAAAAAATTCCAAGCTGAAATCTGTGATGGATTGACCTTTTCAGTCTTTTTTTAATTTGGGACCAGCACTGTGAAGCAAAAATGTGATAGTAAAACATCAAATGTCATGATATATAATTTTTTTGTATGCAAAAAAAAAATCTATCAGATGTACAGACAGCGGGGTTTTATCCTCTGCTGAGCTGCAGGAGAATCAGAAGCTCGTGACTTCTACTAGTCAGTAAATTATACTTTGTTCCTATTTAATTGGCTTATCTGACACATTTTCTTCGCCGTTCGTGTTTTACTTTTATTGTCAGTCTAACAATAGGCTCATTCATAGTGAGAATTGACATCGAAGCCACCTGTGCTTCAATGTTAATGCAATATGTTGTTCTTTGTTTCACCTTATCATGAGACAGTGGCATAAACAAAGTGATGAAACAGTTCAGAGACGCTGTGCGAATTTTGGACTTTGTTCTTTTAAAACAAGACACATGAAAGGACTTCAGTGACCTCGGCACCAACCTCGAATGTGTGTGTGAGAGTGTTATGTGTTTGCAACTGGTTGATTGGCCTTCATATGTCTTCTCCAGGGGCTTTTATCCAAGTGGGAGGCAGACTGGAAGAGAATGTAAAGAAACAAACCTATGATCTGTGGTTATCTAACCATGAATTCTTAATGAACCAAAAAAACAATATAAAAAATGTTCTCCTGAGATGTAGCATAGGCTACGGAAACGACCGTATCAACCTGTTCTTCTATTACTAACAGTAAATCAACAAAATAATAAATAACAGCACAACAGTTTGTGAACAGAATGCATCATAACATTAAAAGCAGCAGGAGGCACAAATAATTTTTTTAGCAATCTCAAACACATAGTATTCGGTTCCGACATGTTGCAGACTCCATAATATGTTTTCAGCCAGAACAAACCATGTCCCTGCACCGTGTGACACCCAGCTGTGCACTGGCAGAAATGGATATTTATTCCAACTGAAAAAAAAAAACTTCATCCTTTGGATGCAACTCGTCTTTGGAAAAGGTATATAGTTTAGTCCACAACTTGCTGTTGCTAAACATTTCTAGGAGTTTTTACATTTATTCTGATCATTCAAAAAATTGTTGTCATTCGTCAAATGTATTAAAAGTGAACAGGGTGCACTACGAGAACATTTCTCAGGTACGGGTGGGCAACAGTGGGTCTTTTTGATTTCAACATTTCTCCTTTTGTTATTACTCAGAAGCATTTAATGCTAAGTTCTTCATGAACAACCGTTACCAAAAGCAGGATGTATTTGGCTGTGAAAAAGGATTTTCCCCGGTAAAAATGTATTCTGTTTTTCCTTTATTATTACACCTTGATGTCGCACATAACCAAAAAAAATGAATTATCAAACAAAGAGGAGTTGAGTGAATTCAAAAAACAAACAAAAAAATCAATTTCCAAATGGTTCTTTTGTTTATTAGGAAAAAATCTGGTCTTGTTTGAAAGACAAAATTGCCCTCAAAATCTAATAACTAGTTCCACCCTCAACAACTGCCAACAAACATTTGGGATAATGGAAGCAAGTCTTTGCAATGCTGTGAAAGAATTTTGTCCCATTTTGATGTACAGAAATGCTGTTAGTTTTATGCCAGATGCAATTAAAGATCCATTTTAGCATGGGAAGTCTTACGAAATCCATCTTTTCCCAGTCTCTTTCTTATTGTTAAGAAGATAACACTGGCTCTAACTGGGACGTCAAAGACAATGTCGATTGGTTTCTTTTGAGACTTCCCAGATTAAGGCTCCCGCATAATTCATCCGCAATACAAAAATCCATTCTCACTGACTTAAAGAGGCATCCGCCTCCCCCTAACAGCAGAATTCATATGTATGTAGAGTAAAATACTATTTCTCTCCTCTCTGTTGGTGCACACTGCCAGCCAAGGGAGCCATCTTTGTAGATATTTTACTTACAAAATTGTCATTCTGTAACTCCACAAAATTGTGATATTTTCACCTATGGTTATCATACTGTCATAAATTAATGGCTTCCCAAGCCACTCTGATTACAGCTGGTCATGATTTAAGATTATGGATCAATTATATTGTAGACAGTAACATGTTTGTAGGATTCCATTCGTTTCTAGACGACATAAATTATGTTATATTTTAAAGTTTGAACTTAAATACCACGCAACTGTGGTGTCTTTACTTACACTTACACTGTAAGAATCTCATGCTGGAGCATGTTCATATGTTAGTCTAAAAACGGTACGGTGAGGATATGGTGGGTAACACTTTATTTGAAGGGTTGTGCATAAGACTGACATAACATCTGTCATGAACATAAAAAAGTCTTTATGAATGTTTATGGCAGTTGTCATGAAGTGTCATTCGGTAAATAATGACACTTTTAATGCAAAGTTGCTCTAAAAGTTGCATTGAAAGTACATTAAAAGTGCCAACTTTGCATGATTTTGTAAATTATGATAATTTAATGCAAAGTTGGCATTTTTAATGGACTTTCAATGCAACGTAAGTGTCATTATTTACTGAATGACACTTCATGACAACAGTCATAAACATTCATAAAGACTTCTTTATCTTCATAACAGATGTTATGTCATGTTTATGGCAGTGTCATGTCAGTCTTATGCACACCCCTTCAAATAAAGTGCTACCAAACGCTGTTGTACCAATATGTAGGAATTTGGATGATAGAACATTTCAGTATAACGTAACATAAATACGTTTTTTTTTTTCTTATAACGACACAAACTGCTTAGAGGGTAAATCAGCACAGCCTAAATTAGGTCAAAATTGCTGCAATGCCCATACCAGTAAAACATGTAAATGCATTTATGCAACGAGTTGTTTTCTTTTACATCAAAATGGACAATTAAAATAATAATAATAACACTAAAAAAGTATTTAATCAGCTGGAGAAGTGCAGCAAAATTTAAAAGAGAAGAACAGGATGAGACAAAGAGAGAGAGAGAAGAAGAGAGAGAGGGAGAGACATCAATTAAACATGAATCCCAACCAGGGCAAGGGTTTCAGCCTGTTTGTAATCGTGAATATTTGATAAGACAAAAGACAACTCACTTAGCACACAGGCATATGCTAACAATGGCATTATGAGTTAGCAGACCTGTGAAAGGCAAGATGGGGACTCCCACAGGCTCAGACGATAGCGCATCCTGATCCGGTGCATTCCCTGTATTTAAAGTCCCCTATTGTCTTCCTGTCAGAGAATTTTAGCTTCAGCTTTCCGAGCTCAAACAACATCAAGTTGGCATAAAACCAGCCTCTGGGATGAGACCTCTTGTCTGTCTCGCTACTCTCCGGAGAAATGTTGGCCCTTCACATCATTCACACTTCACCTTCTTGCTAACTGTCAACTAGAAAGGCTAGGTGCCTTTTCATGTCCCTGTCACTGTCTTTTGCATCTTTTGTCTTTTGTTTCTAGGTACTGTTAACAGAAAAAAAACAATGTTTTCTTATGATATGAATTGTTAATAATTGCTATGAGATGAGAGACATGAGACAATGAACGTATGTTTGTTCATTGTCTTTAAGGTCGACACAATCTTCAATCTGTGTCAGGATGGAAGCTCTTTTTGTCATGTCTTCGACATGCATGTTTTGACTGATTGCAATCATCTCTTTCTTACATGTTCCCTCATCGTAAACTAATTCACTACCATTTCTTTCCCAATCATCAGTCTGCATTCCTGCCCATACACAGCCTATTTTATACCCACAGTTTAAACTCCAAGCCAGCTGTGACTGTTGCCAGTTCCTCCCAACCTAGTTTCGGTTTGTTCACCTAAATAAGTCATCCAGTACCTATAGAATAAACTAAATTTTGCCACCTCCAGGTGTTGGCATTTATGAACCTACTTTAGAGTACAGAACTAACTGCTTTGTACTTAAAGTTTGACATCCACAATGACAACTTTAGCCATTGCTTTTTTTTGTCCAAGCCTACTTCCATTTTGTACCTTTAAGCAATCCACTTAGTTCTCATGGTACAAACTCCAGGATGCCAACTCACCTTCCGAACCTAAGTGTGTCTGTGGTCAAGTTGTCTTTGAACAACACATTTTGTATCGACTTAACCATTGCAACAGTTCAATACCCAAAAAAAGTATCAAGTAAATTTTTGATTAAGTATTTCATAAGAAATGAATAAATAACAACATTTATATTATTATATGAATATATTTTACATATTAAGTGTCTTAAAGTCCAGGCCTCGAGGGAAAGTGTCCTGCAACCATTAGATGTGTCTCTGTGTCAACATGGATGAGTCCAATAAATAGGCCATTACAAGGACTCTGGAGAACTTGACTGCATACCGGATCAACCATTTTATTCAGGTGTGTTGGACCAAGGAGACATTTAAAAGTTGCCGGACATCATCAGCAAAGGCACTAGATTTTACATTTATTGGTATGTTTACTTCTATAGATTTAATACCCCTTATTTCCAGGGTGTCTCAAAAGTTTTTCCTGGAACTGGCGAGTTTCTGTTTTAAGCCCCTCCCTCGTCTGTCTTAGTCATTGTGTCTTTGGGCAATACACTTCAACAGTCTTGCCTGCTGGTGGTCAGAGGGCCCGGAGGCGCCGGTGCCTGCTTCTGTCAGACTTCCCCAGGGCAGCAGTGGATACAATGTGGTAACTGGACACTGTCAGAGCGCGAGTGTGTGTATGAATGGCTGATTCACTGAGTGTACTGTGGAGCGCTTTGGGGTCCTTTTGACTTGATAAAGTACAGGGTACTCATACAAAGAAATAAAAAAGAAAACGGAATGACCTCCGTTAGGTAGGTTTATATAGGATTGAAGTCTCTACTATTTTCTTATAATATAACTGACAGTGCCATATTCTCAGCAACCACTTTACATCTGAGTGAGTGAATAGATTATAAGAAGTTACTGTAAATTGTTGGTTGTCAAATGCCAGACTTCTCCAAGGTTGGTAAAACATAGACATCATGCTATTGCTAATGTTCTGCCCACTACTTTGGACTTTGTCGCTCATTAAAAAGTTTATTTTTATGGCAAAAAAGAAAACATCACATGCATCTCAGATATTTTACGCCCTTTTAGAATATCACACAGTGAGCAGTGAGCAGTCCTGTTTCTCTTTTCTCTTAGTTCTGTTGTGGAGACTGTGTACTTATTCACTTTGAGTTTTAAAAATCAAAATAAAGTGATACAGTTTCCTCAGTGTCCTCTCTTCTAGTTTCCAGACTTAAGCAATTACTTTAGGAAGTGTAAAGTATCAGCAAGTGATAGCAATAAACTTTCAAGTTGTACTAAACCAGCTTACTTTGAACTCTTCATACCACTTTTTTTCCTCTCTGAATTCACTTTGGTATGTCCATGTCTGGAGATTCATTTCCCTAATCGGCCTTCGTTCACTCTTCATGTCTTCCTCTTCTTCTTACTGTCCATCTCTTCCACTGGGATTTGCCTTCTTCCTTACTTCCATTTCTTCATGTTCCTTAAACCGTTTTTCCCTAATTACTTCTTTCTGATGTCTTCTCTCTCTTACTAAATGCTTTTTTTTTGCCTTTACCACATCCTCGCATAGCTGTTGTGGTTACAGCAATGGCATCATTGTCTGACATTAAGCTTCCTGCTCTTATGCAAATGCAACATTTGTGGCCCATGTCTAGTATTTGTCTGTGTGTGGTGGCTCTTGATGCACCGACTCCAGGCCTATGAAGCTCCAGAAAGGATTTTGCTTGATGATCCTCTCAAGGCAGCTGTTCTCCCTGTTGCTGGTATACCAGTTCCTTTTCCTACTTCACTACTTCTTCAGTTTTCTGTTAATATGCTTGGACGCAAAACATTGTGAACATGCAGCTTCTTCAGCAATGGCCTTTTGTGGATTGACGTCCTTGTGAACAGTGCATCTTCTAAACACCTGTCCAGTAAGCAGTCTTCCCCATTGTCTAGCCTACTGACCCAGAGTGAGAGACCATTTAAAGGCTCAGGAAACCTTTACAGGTGTTTTGAGTTAATATTCCAATAATGGCCTTATTCAGATCATTCTAACTGTATGAGATGCTCAGTTTAGGTGTACCCGTATACTCAACATAAAGAAACGGTTAATTTAAATACATCATATGCAAAAGGAATATATTAGTTTGTATGCGAGTTTTGATAAATTACCTGTAAATTTGATGATGAGATGGTGACTTTCCAATTTGATCCTTGGCATTTATTGATTATCTATTAACAAGCATTTCTGGTATATCCTTGGCTGTATGGGGGTTTGAGGTGAAGTCGCATCAAAAGTCTAAAGGGGAATTAATACCTCCCGTATGCTGTAAATAGCTGAGTGTTCCTCCCTCAGTAACAACTTTCAAGCTGAACACTGCTGTTGTCATGGCAACATTGGTACAAAAAGACATAAAAACAAGTTTGGATTTTAAGTTTTTGTCTGGCAGATCCACCAATCAGACCCAGTCGAAGAAAAAGGCTATCAATTCTGGTCAGCTGTTAGTTTCTTTTGGCATTTTTGAAAATCATGTATGTCCAATCTGTCCCTGTTACTCTATTTAATAGATTTTTCCATTTAGGACAAATACTGTTAGCGGGATCTTTATTTAATTCCTAACTCAGTGGTCTCGCAAAACAACTAAATGAGGACGACATCAGCCCAATCAGAAATATTGTCAGATTTTAATATTGCAAGACCAGGTTACACCCTTACTTGTATCCACTTTGTGTATCTTTAGAGCATACTTTAAAACAGGTCTGTGCAATATGAGCAATATACCAACATCGACGCAGCCAACATTAGTACAAATGCTAATTGTTTGTTTTTCTTTTACTCTTCTTTGTATTTATAGCCCTTTTTCTCCAAAAGGACAAGAGTGCAAAGTTGACTTTGCGTCCTTGAATTTTGGTAGCCTCAGCTAAGAAAAAAAAACAAACAAAAAATGCTGTTGGTGATTGGGGCAGTTGAGGCTGCAGGGAGTCACTTGGCAAGCAGCAAGAAAAGACATGCAAATTAATTATGCTTTTTTTTTCCTGTGGATTATTGTTTTGTATTCTGAATTGCTTTATTTCATGCTTGTCTGAGCGAGGTCTGTCTCTGCATACTTGCAAATGTGTATCTGTGTGTTTCTTTAATGGCCTTCCATGAATATTACATGTGTGGCAGCAGACGAAAGGGATCACTACAGAGAGGGAGATAAGAAGGACGACTATTACATTAGAGCGGAGCGGGAAAGAAGAGAGGAGGAGGTGGGAGAGGAAATAGGAGCAGAGAAAGAGAAGAATCGGACTGAGAAGGATTGAATGGATGTGAGTTAGAGAGTGGACAGCGGAACAAAGGAGACGAGTGGAAAGAAGAGGATGAAAGATGACAATAGAACAATAAAAAAACAAGAAAGGACAGGAGGAGAGTGGGGGAAGAAGAGACGAATAAAACGATTCAGCTGAAATGAATTGATTTGAATAAAACAGAATTTAACTGAAGTGAATAGAAAAAAAGGGGGGAAGGCGTGGAGAGGCAGTGGCCAGAGAGTTTGCACTCTGAATGCTGAACAGGCGATTAAGCTGGCTTACCTATGCATCCTCAAACGGTTGCCCTGCTCAGACTGAAGGAGCCTTGTTTATGAAGAGAAGACCAAATCCTCCAATCAAACATGTATGAGGCGGCACGCTCGTGCGCACACACACACACACACACACACACACACACACACACACACACACACACACACACACACACACACACAC
>CAEGAF010182120.1:0-14353 GCA_903067075.1 Micropoecilia bifurca
TCACTATGACGTCATCGCGACTAGTCGACATCGACTCGACTATTAACATGATGTAGTCGACCTTAAAAAATATGTAGTCGTTCAACCCCTAATCAACAATCACGCTCAGTGAACAGCTTGGAGGAGCAGTTTGCTGAATCTTCTCCTTTTGCAAGAGCTTTGTCATTGTAATTCACATGCGTTGTCTGTGGTTCTTTTAAAATGAAGGTTCAAGAAAATACCCATCATTACCCAAATCTGAACTTTGACTGCAGTAAGCGAAGGACGGTGATCCGGTGTGATCGACTGGGGTCTCAAAGCTGGCAGGGGTCAAATCTTGCATTTTCCAGAAAAAAAAGAAAAGGATAGAAAGAAATCACTCAAAAAAATCATGTAGTGTAAAAATAAATACTCATTTCATTTGAAAATCTTCCACTTACAAGGTGCAGAGGTTTGTGGTGTAGATTTGGTCAACGATGAGCCGTATCTAATGGATATCTCCCTCATCTTCTCGAGGTCTCCACTTTCCTCCGCTTCAAGGTATTCCTTTTGTGCTTGAAGTTTGGTGACATCTGGGAAAAAATCCCTTTGGATAATTTTCTCCAAGCTCTGTCAAAATCAGTCAAGCAAAGAAAGACACAAACACTAAGAATACGTACAAAACCAAATTTAAGGCAGCATAAAACAGTTCTGCAGTATTGAGCACAAATGTACTAAAATTAGGTTTTTCTTGGTTCATACTGATTTCCAGTTTTCTTGGAGGGATCACCTTACAGTGCTGATCCTGGACCAACTTTGATTAAGAAGAAAACTGTCCAAATTATTTAAAAGGGGCAGTAGTTGTGAATGTAGCAGAAAATGAATTTAAAGAATCATCTCGATTTTATACATCGAAGAATCTCAAACATCTTGATTTTGTACTAAAGTCAATCAAAATACCACGTGGTTGATTGGTGGAGTCTGATCTCTGCATGACTAATTCCGCTTTATTATGTTTGTTGATGCATATGTTCTCCTGAACAAAAATCTTAAGAAAATTGTAAAATACATGAGTAATATCAAGTAACGATTAGAACATTGTGCAAACGTATCCAGGTCCTACTTCTCATAGGTTTATAACATCGAGTTTATACGCCAAAACGTTGGAAATACGTCGACGCTTACATTGTTGACGACATTTTTACATCTTGAGATCAAGGTCGTTTCTGAATCCGTGTTTGTCTTGAGTTACTGACCTGAATATATTCCTCTTCATCGAGAACCTTTTTCTTCCGTTTTCCCTCATCTTTGTCTTCAGGCTGACACAGAGCAACGGTTGTTACCGTTGATGGAACCAGAGTCCCGGACAAGGCTCTCCGAACACTCGCGCTACCCTCCATTGTGCCTTTTAGCTCAAAGGGTAACGGCGACTCTATTGCGATGAAAAACGACTTCTAGATAATACCAAAGGGCGTATTTCAGCTAAAACAAATATCTGTTTAAGGAAGTAAATATATAAAGGCTAAAAGAAGAGTCAGCCTCGCTAAGCGTAACGTTTCGTCTAACTTTTAGCCGTTAGACTACCTTACGACACCACGCGCAACGTAATTACGTAATGTTGTCCTCTTCTTCTTCTACTACTTTTCTACCATTACTACTAGAGTTTAATGGCGGTTGGTAAACAGCAATATGGCGCATTACCGCCACCAACCAGTACGGAGTGCAAATCAAAAAACCTAAGCATACATTATTTCTGCCTGTATATATATTTTTAAAAAATATATAAAATATTTATATATAAAGAGAAAGTCTAGCTCAGACTTGAACATTTTAAATATTTTTTCCCTAAAAATTTGATGGAGTCCACTTTATCACATCTACTGCATCTTAAAATATCTCATATTTATTTATTCCAAATTTTATCTGATTTTGTTTGTTTTCTCTTTAGCCCAGGTAAGTCTCGTTGTCTCGTTCTGGTTCAGGAGTGGCTTGATACAGGGAATGCAACAACTGTTTAAAGTTGTTTGTTAGTCTTAGTAGAGTTGATTATCTGATTAACTAAGCTAATTAATGCAACTAGCTGGGTTAATCATCTAATGGTTCACTGTATGCAGGCCAAAAATATTGCACTTTCATGTGGTATCATAATTCCACGTTCAACGAGAAAAAAAATAGTCTCTCCATGTTAACCCGACAAAAAAATTATATCTGAATTTAAACTGCTAAACAAAGACACAAATTTTCTTTAAGACTTTTTCTAAAGGTCTGTGCATTAGACTTATTGAGAAAATTACAAACAACTTTGTTCTGTTGTACGACAAATCTCCCTAGGTTATTCACAAACAATAGAGTCATAAAAGTATTTATTAGATCATAAACACATGACAAGAAGCTGTTTTACAAAAACTTACTCCATTCTTAATATATGGATTAAATTAAATGTCAAAAGGTTAGCGTATAATGTTAGTCTCTGCATGCAGGTTCATTTGATCAAACTGACACAATTACATCCATTTTGTTCATGAACTTGGCTATTTATTTGAAACATGAGCAAAAAAATATAACTTAAGGTTTCCATAAATTTCCATGTTGCTGTAAATCTATATGAAAGAAATTAGTTTTCAGTGTTTCCGACTACAAATGACAGTCTTTTCTGGCGTCTCCATTTTGCTCTTCGGTTTTTAAACCAAACCTAACAGGAAGAAAAGAGACATAATTATTATTTAATACCTCCCATTCTTCATTTGCAATATTTGGCAGGATTGTTCATATCCACCTAATCAAAAGAGAGTGAAACCTCTCCATCAAGCATTAGCAACACATGCAGCTGCTGTCTTACTTCTACTCTTTCTTCTCTTAAGTTAGTTTGCTGTGCAAGTTTCTCTCGCGCGTTTACATCTGGGTACTGGTTCTGCAGGAACAGCTCCTCCAGTGCATCCAGCTGTTCTTCGGTGAAAATTGTACGGTGACGCCTGGTTCGCCTCTGCACCTGGCCCCCCTTAGGCTGTTGCTCCTCCCTGTGAGCCTCACCCAGCCGGCACGTCTCTGAGATCATAGCTGCTGGGTTCCATCCATACTGGCAGGCTGCAACAACATTCACATATGTCATCAAATGAAAATGACAAATGCACTTTTCTGAAACTGAAAAGATCATTTTGAGTCATACTCACAAAAACAAGAAGATGGTACCATATTATGGATTATTAACTATAATTTGGAATGCCACTATAAATCAAGACAGTCACAGAAGGGTGTGTTTTTCTGACAAACAGTGTGAGAATGTACTTCAGACAGACTGGCAGTGTTGTTTTGACAGCAAGGTTATTCACATGTGAACCACAGACTAACAATGTGGATTATGGTGAAACTTGACCAATGTCTACAAGGCTTAAAATTACAATGCTAGTCAGAACTGGACCAGAAACTGCAATATCTACATTAATGCTGACAGGATTTTTGTTTTGATTTCCAGTTTTTATCACGGGGTTCAATTGACACATGATAACGACAGGCAGACTGCATCGCCGGAAAACGCTTTTAAATCTCTTACTAGGGTGCCAGTTTTTTAGGTCTTCCGACATCCTCATCGTCACTAAATAAATCTGCATACAAGTCTTCACTAGTAACACCTGCAGCTTAAGTCTATATAGCTTTATGATCTACAACCCCACCTTCACATGGCTAAAGTGTTGCCTTCAAGGTTTCAGAACATAAAACTGAATTTCCATAGTCACTTTATGCAAAGACAGCTGATGGTTTGTTCCTACCGTCATGGATGAGATCAGAGTGCAGCATGTCAGCGCAGTGGGAGCAGAAACAGCAGCACAAGCAGGCGTGATGAACAGGCTCAGGACACAACATCTTCTCCTTCAGTCCAACAACTCTTGTTCCACATGGTTGTTTGTCTCCAATACTGCTAGGATATTTGTTCAGAATGTTCTCAATGGTGAACGGAAACTTTTGTCTTTCTGTCTTGATGTGTCCGTCCATTTTTTAAGGAAATTCCTTGAGCTCAAAAGCAGTAGTGATGACCAGATAGAGGCCTCTAACACTCTGTGATACTTCCCTCTCAGTGGCTCCTCTGCTTCTATCCTTCTACAAGAGCAAGTCTGGCCCTTATAGGCAAAAGAAAAAAAAAGAAAAAAAAAGATGGAAGTAAAACTATAATCCCCCTGTGGACCAGACACATAAAACGGTTGAAACTTAATTCTGAGCTAATCTGGGCAGTTTTGTGAAGAGGTTAGGGAGGACAGCAGATTCGGCTAATCTCGCCTCATTCCTTTCTTCAAGCGAAATCAGATTTCACTGCATAAAATGAAAAGTGGAGAGCTCCTAAAATCCTCATTGTTGAGGTTTTAGAGAAAAGGGGATTGCTTGGTATTAGAAACCTGGACTTATAGTCGGACACCTTTGGTGTGGTCTCATGCTTGTGTATGATGAATTTAAGGATTAGTCTTTGAATTAATTTCATACTGCTTCTTATGCTCAGTTTAAATGACAAATGATCTTGTATTAATTTGTAGATTTGCTCTGAAAGTTACACAAACCAACTCCTGGCTTACATTTAACCACCCATAACAGATGAGTGGGTGAAATCTGAATAAAGATGCAACAAAGGTGCAGCTTTATGGTTATATATCCATCAATGTGGTTTATATTCAAAATCATATGTCCTGTGTCTTATCTTTGTGTTGCAGTCTTTTCAGTTTGACTTCGCTGACAATGTGCACAGCGGAGGTAAAGCTATTACTGGTTAAATTCATCTCCCTCCCAGCAAATCCTGAGATTTCATACAAGGCAATACATCTCCCTTTTTTTTCTTTCAGGGAATTAACGGATTTCCACAATCTGTCTTAAGCTCCAACCTGTTATAAGGGCTTTTGAAAACAGATAACAATAAACACCATTCCCATCCTTTTCACCCGGGTTTAATAGCGTTCAGATGGCTGATGTATAGTATGCGCCGTGTGTGAGATCGTTATCTAAGGTTATTGTGGTTTTCAATAGAAGGAATTGCGCCAAAATCCTTGTAGGTCCACAGGGTTCAAAATTCATTACAGAGGATCAGAATTATAAAGGCTCGTGATATTGTTGTTGTAAGCAATATTTGGTACATCTGGTAAAGTGAAGAGAATTATAATGGCTCAGTTGGAAATAATGTCTTCATAGTTTTTTTTTCAGGTGCATTTGAAGAGTAAACTGACTTAGCAGCTGAACTAATTGATTTATCACAAGACAAGAATGACTTGGACCATTTGAAGCAGACAAGGATATTATGTAATGGAATGCAATGCTGCAATTTACCAACTCTTCAAACCTAAAATAGTTAGACCTTTGCTCCCGAGTGGGGAGCAAGTGCAATCGATGAACATAAAAGGCTGTAGAAAATCAATAAAAATGTAGACAACAAACAACGACAACAGTTTATCAGATAATTTTGTGGCTCGTCATCCTTTTAGACAGTATTAATGTATGTCTGCTGGGCAGCTGTTAAAACAGCAGTCTTTCCTTTGATTGTGTAGCTCCTCGCACTATTTACCCTACATTTCTGTATTTCAGATGCATAAAAGTTTGGCCTGCACAGTATGAAAATGAATTTTTCAATACAATTCTAAAGTGTCACATTTTACAAGATAATGCTCTGAAACCTTTAGGCTTTTTAGTCTTGTATTCAGCAGTTGGAGCTCACTCAGGCCTGAATAATGCTAAGACAAAATAGCGTTCAAGATCACATTTGAGCCACAACACAGTGTATTGCAGATCACTGCCAAAAATATTTGTATTATGTAAAATATTTGTAAATATGTAAAAAGAATATGCATCAAAATTTGACACAAACTAAAGAGAATTGTAACAAAGGTAAGGCCTGCATAAAACAAAGACTGCAAATACAAAGACTGAGATTCTTACTTTAAAAAAATAAATAATATAGATACAATGTGTAATTGTGCATTCAGAGCATTTCAAATAGTCTGAAGCCAGAAGAATGTAAGGAAAGAAATGTTTTTTTCAGATACAGTTTTTGACCAGAGTATAATCCCACTTAGAAATGAAAAATTGTGATTTATTACTAAAAACAATTTTCCACTTTCAACATTTTATATATCTTCTATTGGACCACTCTGAAACATTTAGTTAGTAATTTAAACAAATAAAACATAAACCGCTGTGAAGTAATTAAATAATCCATAATTAATTTCTGTAATGTTTAGTATAGCTAGTGTGTATTCTGGGTAAAACAGTATTAGCTTAAAAGATAATTGACCGGTGCGCCCCCTTGTGTCAGAACACTGTAAGGTCCATACGACAGAGCGACACGAGCGGCACGCAGTCCGCCACTCGCGATAACTTGCGTTGGAGCAGCTGCAGCAAAGGCGGAAAAGGCGGGAGGAGCTTGCCGCTTCCGCGACAGCGCAACAGTAGCAGAAAAAGAAAATACAAGGGCAAAATGGAAGATAAGTTAATTTTAGCTGTATTTAATTACCCGGAATTGTACAATGTCACTTTACCGAATTACCGTTGTACGGAAAGTCGTATAAACGCTTGGAGAAACATCAGTATGGCACTTGGTTACCCATGTGAGTATTTGTTTATCGCAACTTTACTCCTAGTTATTGTTTACTTAGCCGCTTCTGCGTTGGGAGCCTAATCGGGCACGAGTTGTTTGCCGAACACAGAAGTATTTCACGCTTCTGAACCTGGCGATTTGCCGTGATTTAGGTGTTTATCTTGGTTGCTAGGTCCACTTTGCCGTTGATGCAGCCGCGCGCGCCGTGCTAGCGGTTGACAGCCGTTGCTCCACGCCGCAGGCCGCGCTGCGCGAAGCGGAGCGGTGCCGCGTGCCTCTACCGCGGAGCTAGCCGCGGCACTGAACTTGTTCAGCGGCATGGACACTCGGCGTTCTCCGACATTCGAGCGATTCTACGCGCTTTCTTTGCTGAAACTGTGCTAGAAAGGCTGGAAAAGCAAAGAATGCTCCTGAAAAAGCCGTAAAAGTTAACAGCAGCGCTTCGGTTTGTTAAACATGCCACACTGTGCGGGACAAATGCAGGGCCCCAACCCAGAATAAGTGCGCGAAGTCAAAGGCAGCAGAGTGCAGAACTGAAATATACTTGTTTACCATACACAAAAATGCCTTTAATCATGTTTTGTTTATTTTTGAATATCTAACTTTAGAATACTGCTAAATAATTCAATTGAAAAACTTTTTACACATTGGTTAGTCAACATACATGTTTTTATTAATATTAACAAAAATAAAAACACCCAATATAGACTTATTCTACCGGTTGGAACAAACGTAATTATTTTTTTTAAAAAGTAATTAGCCTTAAAATCTTTGAAAGGAAACTCAGATTGTTCTTGTCAAACAAATGCTTTGCAGGTAATTCAGACCTCAAGGTTTTCTTCACATTATAGCTACAAACATTAATGGATTTTATTAGAACTTTGTGTGACAAACACCAATTAGTGCATAATTCTAAATGGAAAAAAATATATGGTTTTATTTTTTTTTCACCCTAAAACATATTGAGAACGTCAATGCTTTTGGAGCCTGTTTTGCACTTGATTTTTGTTAATTCTTAAGGTTACATTTAGCAAGATTGGGATAAGAAGCACATTAACATCAGCTGTCAAGTCTTATATATATATATATATATATATATACACAGATTTGAACTTTGACCAGGCACTTCTAAACACATAAATAAGGTTTGATCCAATCAAGGCACTTTTCTACTTTCCAACTTCGAGATGTTGGAATCAAATGAATCTCAGCTTACACAAGCTGAAACATCAGTTTGATTCAGGTGT
Organism: Micropoecilia bifurca; assembly: GCA_903067075.1. Lineage (NCBI taxonomy): Eukaryota > Metazoa > Chordata > Actinopteri > Cyprinodontiformes > Poeciliidae > Micropoecilia > Micropoecilia bifurca. The sequence goes on from CAEGAF010182120.1 coordinate 7,774, forward strand.
TTTAGGGCTGTCCTGATCTAAACATTTAAAAATTAATAATAAAAACATACATTATGAATAAGACGTTTGATATTTTCTTTTTTCAAAAAGTGAAACTTTCATTACAGAGTTGAGATGGAGTTAAATATTTCCATCCTTTATGGCTTGTAATTTTGAAGATCAATTTTTAAAAAAAGGGATAATTTACACAGAACTGACAGGTAGTCAGTTCTGTCAATGCCGTTTTCTCACCAATCAAGCGCAGTAACACCAAGATTGGTATCCCAACCTTTGGGACATTTGGCAATGTGGCCAGTAAGCAAGTCCTGTTGGAAGATAAAGTCAGCATCTAGATAGTTTTTCAGCAGAAGGAAGCATAGAGTAGTCTAAAATGTCCTGGTAGACTGTTGCATTCACTGTGAACCTCAGAAAACTGAGTGGGCCAACAGTTATTAAAAACAATAAAAAGCCTTGAAATATTTCACTATATGTGTCATAAATCTTTGAACATTTTGGTAATGCTCCAGTGTTGCACTATAAAATCTTGTTTTTCAGCCCATGAATGCAAAAGGAAATGGAAGAACCTAAGAGACCGCTACCTGAAGGAAGTCCGGATGGAGCTCAAAGGCAAGAAGCAGGGAGAGTTTGTACAAAGCAAATGGAAGTACAGACAGCTGATGAACTTCATCGCCCCCTTCACCGGATCCAGAGTGGGAGTGATGGACATCTGTGGCAACAGTAACGACAACCCCGACCACGAATCCGGGAGTGCTGAGGGAGACGCCGCTTTGTCAGAGTCGACCAAGGCTTCTATGAAGGTTTCTACGAGTCCGTCCGAGCTAAAAGCTCCGCTGGCCTTCATAACGCAGCTTCCCGCATTGTCTCAAGACACAGAGCTCACTCAGCTGGCCATGGTGGCCAAGATGCCCCCCGTCTCCCAGATAACCCCCACCAGCACCACTGGACGGAAACGGACTTTGTTGCCGGAGTCTAATCCAAGTACAGACCCGTCGAAGAAGTGGCCGGCGAAGGAAGGCGGCGGGCCATGCCCCTCCAAGATGCGGCAGGACGAGGACGAGCTGTTTCTGCTGAGCTTCGTTCCAGCTCTGAAGAGACTGGCCCCACAGAAAAGGTGCGAGACTAAAATGAAGATCCAGCAGATAATGTACGAAGCAGAATTTAACGTGCAGGAAAAGTAGGCGCCGCAAGACGCATAGAACCAATCAAAATTTAACTTATTTTTGTTTCCACGTTGCATGGCCTTTGTAAATCTTTTCATCAAAATGTCTTAAGTTTTAAATAAAGTGTTACATTTAAATTTGTGTTTATTTGATGGCTTTTGTAGAGATTAAGTAGTAATAAAGCGACACAGAAACAAAGGAAAAGTCATAGCTTATTATAAAGCTTTACTGTCAAGAGGAAATTCAGTTAGAAAAGTTACCCCCATTTTCAACCGGTTTTCATTTACTCTCATCTACAATATTTTCCATTTAATTACAGTGGAAATCAGAAAAGAAAAATGTTGTACAGTTTGGAGCAAAACACTGTTTGAAAAGAAGATTTTATCTGATTACAAGCAAAACAAATTCATGCTCTGGGTCAATGCATGCTCATCCGTTTAGTCAAAATCTGAATCCATTATGAACCAGCGCATTAAATCACTGGTTAGCAGTTTCTACTATTTAGGTTTTTCTGAAGAAATTGCTTACAAATTTCAACTTTACACGGTCCCCATTTAAAGGAAAATTAGCTCAAATGTTCAGATCTGTTAAAATACCACAGGAATTTTTCAAACAAACTAAATTAAATCAATAAATACAGTTAAAACCAGATATTCACATTCTATAGAATACATTTTTCCCTTACCGTATTAAATCAGACTAAACATTTCATTTTTTAGGTTAGAATTGTATAACATAATTGTCATTCGCTTAATACCGGAACAGTGAATTACTTATCTTTCTAAACAATTTGGAAATGCCAAAAGTTATGACTTTGTAAAGTTTAATTCACATTTGGCTTAAACTGAGGCATATCCATTTCAGGCACAAACACAATGCTTCCTTGTGTAAAATAAGAGAAACCAAGGCGTGAACAGTGAATCTCCACAAGTACAGTTTATGTTCACGTACAATTTCCTATGATCTGAAAGTGCAAAGTTCATCTGGTCAAACATTATCCAGAAATATCAACATGATACTCCAATCTGAAGTTTAAAAGACATAGTCTGTTGTCTAATGAAACCAAAACTGAAGTGTTTGGCCATTACAAACATGATGGGGTTCAACAGTGTCAAGCGTTACAACCCTTCATCTGGATAACTCAGTTACACTAGTTATGTCATTTTACACTGTAGCGTGTTAAACATCTGGTTTCAACTGTATTTCAAAAGGAGCGACATAAAAACATTGATCAAAATCTCCGTCCAATCTGAGGTGACGACAACCTGTCCAGTTTCCTAAGCTTTTATGCAATCAGCAGCCAAAACATCATCACCAAAGCGACGAACAGGAAGAGTCGAGAGAGAAACTGCTCGTCTGTGTGCTGAGGCGTTCCAGGAGCCGCTGCAAAAGGTCAGCAGAGGTTATTTGCGCCGCCGCTTCAAAAGATGCACAAAGCGAAAAGCTCAGGGTGAAACGTGCCGCTACCTGGAGGAGGCCTGCCGTCGTTGATGTTAAAAGCCGTGGCGAAAATACCGAACGGAAAGGCGCCGATTCCAAAGGACATCTGGAAGCCACCGTCTCCAAAGCCGAAGCCCTGGAAGCCCTGCGAGATGTCATTAGAAACGTGTTGGGACAGACAGTGAGTGAGGTGTGACGCAATGAGCTGTAAGACTTGTGGGGGTTTCTCTTGAGAGGAGCTTCAACTCGACTGTTAAAGTGTAATGGATCCCAGTGGGAAGTGTGTGTGACTGCTAATGAATAAAACAGGTACGCCCCCTGCAGCAGACAAATGTAAGGGTTTCATCATGAATGGATGGATTTCCTCAGCAGCTGACATGAATTAGGAAATAAAGGCAAAACTATAGTGATGCCAATATAAAATAAGAACACGACATGCTGTGTTTGGCTCAAGCGGCTGTGCCTTTGCATTTACTTACGCCACGGTTTTCGGGCTCAGGTCTTTGTCCTTGAGGCCGAGGGGGTGTTCTTTCCCTTTAAAAAAAACGTTTTTTTTAAGGGTTACATTTCTGTAAATTGCTTATTTAATCCCACCAGATTAAGACTGCCCTGCAATAACTCAGTTGCTCTGTGTCCTGCAGTCTTAATCTGATGTGACGGAGCCTTACGGAAACTTTATATGACATTTTTAAGCGCCGAGTGTCATAATGTGGATTGTAACAAAAAAGAGATCAAGTTTTAGTCTTTGCTACATGTCAACAGGTTACAGGACCCACCTGGGATCTTCTTGTCCTGTGCTTCCTCTTCCATATAAAGGAATCACTTTTTCTCTGCTGATGCCAGCTTTGCAAACTGGACATACTTGTCTGTTGGGTCGGGTTTCCAGCCACTGCACAGCAAGAAGTAATGCAATTGAGCTAACAACTTATTTTGTAAAGCTTGCTTGCCTTTTTGTTTTTGGAAGGGGACAAAGAAGATCCAGCTTACCTGATGCAAACAAGGCCAGCTACAAAGAGCACAGGAAAGGAAAGAGTTTGAGACGTTTGATCAAATACATGACTTAAAAATGCTAAATGATATTCAAACAAAGCAATCGGAGACATTTTTGAGTTCCACTTAAGCTTAGAAATTAACTACGGCATAAAACTGATATTGCTGTCATTACTAAAGACTGATGAGTTCAAGTTGTAGAGTCTCACCACAAAAATGACTTTATACATTTTGGTCAAGACATTCGCTTGTCAACCTTACTGGATATTTTTGTAGCAAGCTACAAATAAAGATCTCGCACAAAAAAGGAAACAAAAAGCCTAAAAAAAGGTCACAGATATAAAAATATACAAGTTGTGTATGCAACTTAACTTTAGATTTACCAGAATAACTACAGATTTGCCAGCTCATCAGGATAATTCAGTTACAGTATTCAACTTGTGTTCTGTGTGCTGTTTAATACCTCAGGGTTTTTATTTTTATTGTCATGTCATGGCGGTTGGTGAACATTTTGAAAAACTTAAATGTGCTACAAATAAATGTGAGATTGACATAAAAACAAGACAAAGTGCACTGAATTTAGCTTAAGCTTTCCTGTTTTTACTGCTTTACATTCAATTGGAAGTAAATATAATAACGCATGATTTTATTAAGATGAAGCTTCCATCTTACAGAGTGTAAAAAACAATCTTGTATTGCATTTTTGTAAAGACATTTTTTTTTACAACGAAAGTTAAATACCATCTGCATGTCTGAAATCCTATTAAATTCTAACTAAAAGCAGTCCAGCATGTTGATACTCTGCTCTGGATTCTAACGATATACCAAAAAAAAAAAATCCCAATTGAATCTCACCAGAAAAGATGTCCGCATAAGCTGATCACGGCATCCTTGGCGGTGTCCAGACAGATGTTACATTCAAAAGTGCTGTCCTGGCTGCTGCCGCCGTCAGCAGCGGTCGAGCTGCTGGATCCTCCCGGACTGGAGGCTTCAGCAGCGGCCGCAGCAGCAGAACCAGAGGCGGCGGCGGCTGCTGCTGCTGCTGCCGGCGGAGGAGTAGAGGGGGCAGCGGCGTCCATTTATCTACTGCAACTGAACTTTCTCTGCCAGCCCCCGAGGTAGACACATCCGACTGAATTGGTGGGTCGCTGACAAGCAGCAGAAAAGTGAACCCGGGGAGGAGGGATGAAAGCAAAAAGAAAGAAAACCACCAGCTGCTCAGCTCAGCTCAGCTGGCGTCCGTCTGGAAACGGAAGCTACGCTAACGTTAGCAAGCGAGAAGGGACAGCTGTACGGACTGTTTGATAGAAAAGCTGAAAGTACAATGTAAACATTAACGAAGCTAAATTCCAATTCAGTTAAGCTGTTTGTAAAATGTCAGGTAATAGCTGAAAAACGTAACGCGCTGTAAGGACTGGGGGGGGAACTCAGCTGATTTCGTCTTCTTTTTGTTTTAATGGCGGTTGGCAAGCAACGTAATGGCGTGCATTACCGCCACCTACTGGTATGGAGTGTGGATCAGAACGCAACTTGGAAAAAAAAACTAAATCCTTTCTATCAGTTTAGTTTTCTTAAAAAGGTTTATTAAATAACGTAAATATTCAGAAGAAGAGGAATATCCCAAAACATCTTGTATTTTTAACTGTAGCTTATTCTTTAAGTCTATATTCTAATCTCCTCCTATCCTCAGAGTTCTTTGGACAAAACAACAAAACATGTTCTACTGTCTCTTCTTGAAAACAAAAATCACAATTACCTGTTGGATGTTTCCCCATTTTAAATAGTGTATCGTTTAAACCTGTATGACCAAAACATAACCTGGATAAAATGTTTTCTTCTTTTCCACTTCTTCCTGTTCCCCTCATCGCACCAACTTTCCTTTGAATACTATAAAGCCATCTACCAGTTCCTTCTTCTTCCCATTGCTTCTGCCATCTTTCCTTAAACTTTTGTTTCATAATAGATTTTATTTCCTCTTTACTAAATGGAATCAGTATCTCAATGTAACTGTTTTTTGAAGCTTGTTTTGCATATTTGTCTGCCAACTCATTTCCTTTTGTTCCTATGAGATGGAACCCATGAAAAATGACAATTAATCCCATGGCCTGAATTCTATAAAGTATTTACTGAATCTCCAATAAAAGGTCTGGTCTACTGATTATTTTTAATTGAATATGACGATGAGCTTGAATCAGAACAAATTAAACTTCTCAAAGGACGAACCTCCTCAATCCAACCTAAAGCCAAAATGATTCCCATCATCTCCCCTGTAAACACTGAGATGCCATCAGAAATTCTCTTACATTTTTTAACACTAAATTCTGGAATGATAAACAACACCCCATTGTTGCTACTTAAACTCTTAGATGCATCTGTATACACTTGAACATAACTAAAGTATTGACTCATATTTATAGATGATAATTCAAAATCTTTCACATCGCTTTCTATCTACCACCCAAAGGACATTTCTTGACCAGGATGGTTTTCATAATGACCCTTTAACAGTGGCGTAACTACACATTATTCAGGTGGATGCGAAAACATCCCCCCCGCCCCCCAGGCGACGATAAGTGCGCGAGGTGAAGGAGCGTAAGGCGGTGCTTTGGCGCCCCCTCTGGTCCTATGCGTTGCATGCGCTGCATACCCACTTTTTGCGCCACTGCTCCTCCGTCCCTCTACCCCTTTCAACTATTTACAAAATGGCTGCCAGCCGAGGTCTGCATAGAAATCTCCAGTTACGAGCACAAACAAAATGGGCGACAATTCTTTCTGATTGGTTGCTTCAGAAATGTGGTACGTTTGAGGAAATCGGGAAACATGGACTTTATGTTGCATTCATTCACTTTTTGGTCATAAAACATTCCCGGATTGCGCAGTACATGCGCAAAACAATATGGCGGACATGATCGATCATATTTCTGGTTTTATTTGGAAGTAAATATGAAACAAAATCAATATAAAACCACTACTTTTATAAAGTTTGAGGT
>CAEGAF010182123.1:0-12679 GCA_903067075.1 Micropoecilia bifurca
ATTATTATTATTATTATTATTATTATTATTATTATTATCATTATTATTATTATTAGTATTAATAATAATAATAATAATAATAATAATAATAATAATAATAATAATAATAATGATAATAATAATAATAATAAATTGGCTTTCTAAGCTTATATTTTTGTAAAGAAGGCCGGATGAGAGCGATTTCTTTTGGAACAAATTTTCATCCGTTCCAAAAGAACAAACTACCCCATCTGGGGAGGTTTACTCTGAACAAGCAAAGTTCCCCAAAAACTGATGACAAAGCTGACACTATTTAATCATTTCAAGCAATTCTGAAATCGACTGTGAAGGTTCAGAAATGACACACACACACACACACACACACACACACACACACACACGCACACACACACACACACACACACACAGCGTCCTACGTAGATCTGGTTTGGAAAGATGGCTACCTTGAACTCAGCCTGACTAGGATCTATCATGAGGGAGATAAAGTGTTGTAAAAGATTGAAGCGTCCATGTCTACATGCAGATGCCTCTAAAAATAAACCACTTCAAAAGAGAAAACAGGAAAAGATAAAAAATAATGCAGCGATCAGGCCTTTGCTTATGACTAAGGAATGACTCAGAAGGAGGTTGGGTTTTTTTTGCCACATCTCTTCGGGTTTCAGGTCTAGAATTTGGCCTTTGTGCTGCTTCGGGTTGGATTATCTGTGTAGCATTGTTCCGCTTGTCCAATTAACAAAAGAAGGTCGTTCCCGTAGTGTAAAATTCTTTGCTGCGAGTCAAAGAAGACGATAACAAGATGTGTGCAGCAAACACTCCCCTCATTAAAAGAGCGAAAGTGGTGGAAATCCTTTTTTTTTCTACATTAAATTTTTAGGCATGCATAAACATCTGCTCCCACAAAATCTGGCCAGGACATCGGAGTCACTCCACTTAAGAGCCAACCCAGAGCAACCCCTGCAGCTGCTAAGTTTAGAACCATGGCTAATTTTGTTTGTTAAAAATAAGACTGTCAGGGAAAACGAATCAGATTGGGAAGAGTGATTTGAACAGTTTTAGCTTCTATCTACAGTAAATAGAATCTGTCTATCCACAGTATCAGCTGCAGTGCAGTCAAAACATACAAGTTTTATTGTTATAATAATCCCTGTCTATTGATTTTAAGACCAAATATTGGGTTTTAAAATAAGTCCTTTATACTTAATATAAGCATAAAGGTTAAAAATAATTAGCACACTAGTTATATTATCATGGCTCAGTATTCATGGATTCACCCATTTGCAGATTTTTCTGTGAATCAAAACTCCAAATTACTCTTGGAAAATGTGCCTTTTCACATATTTTATATATCTAACTTATTCAGGGGGAGGGCGAAAGCATTTTAGGAAGCTAAAATATAAATGTAAGTTGATATAGATGTCTCCCTTGACTTTCACTGTCAACCTTATATAAGGTTTAAATGTTGCAATTAATTGGCTACAGTAACGACAGTTGAATGTTTCCATGTTTCCTGCTGCTTATACCCCCTCTTTAATGATTCCAGTCACATATGCAACACATGCAAAATTATGCTGAAGATATGAAAGACATCGTATCACATTAGGGTAAATGTAATGTTGAGTGTGTGATAGTTTTTGTATTTAGTTTCTATTTTACATGAATATGAATGTGACTGCTCTGATATTTCTGTTCAGTCAGAAGAGAAAAAACATACACTCCTGATCAAAAATCTTAAGACCAGTTAAAAAACTGTAAGAATTTGCATTTTGCACTATTGGATCTTAAGAAGGGTCTAAGAAAAGCTTCACAATGTTAAAGGAAAAAATCAGTGCAAGATGATTTTGATCAGGAGTGTACATACCATCTTTGTTCTGATGGTGATTTTTGACTCTTTTTTAGACTCATCAAACACACAGATATTCTGCTTCTAATTAGCAGCAAACTTTCTGCTCACAGAAGCCATCTGTGTGCTTCTGTTGGCTCCTCTCTGACCTAAATGCAGCAACATCATATGTAGGAAAAACAAATAGTCTGTTTTTATCAGTGATAATAATCTCTGTTGTGACAAAATGTGCTCATACTTTGGGAGTAACCGTGTTACTTCTGATAAAAAGTTGAACTACCGCATTTGTATGTGTTGATGAAGTCGGTTGTCTTTATAAATAATTTACAGAGGGAATAAACAAAGCTCTCGACTCCCATGGGTCACAAAACAAATGAGATAATTAAAGGTGGTGTTTTATGTCTTTTCCAGGCGCAAAGTGCCTTTAAATTTTGCAATCAACTAACTATACCTTCAATTGTTATAAAAATGTCTTGCATCTAAAAGATAATTTTAAAAATGTACTTTGTATAATAGCTGTTTTTGACAACAGGTGTTTGCAGATTGCTGCTGGCCGTCTGGTGGCTCTGTCTGGGGGAGGCTTTTTGTCAAACTAATGATGAAGGAATGATATAACACAATTGTAAAAATATATATTTCACTTAATACCTCACTTTTAACAGCTCCATGGTTAAAAGAAATTCTGCATGGTTTGCATTTTCAAACATCATGTAAACTTTTGTCACATGCCTTTTGTCAAAGAGTCTCTGACCAGTGAAGACATCTTCTTTTTTGCTCTGGGACTTTTCCTACCGGAGCCTCTCTGCAGAGCTTTTAATGTATCTTCATAATGGAGCAAAATGTTTCTGAGTCTTGTTCTTATTGCAGAAAAAGGTGTCTTAATGGGGAGAAAGGACAGAGATGTCTGTAATGGTAAGACCAGGACAGGCTGAAATGGGAGAGAAAAGTCTGAAGAGAAGGGAATAGGAGGTGAGCAGCTCTGTCTATAACTCAGAGTGTTTATTGTTTCTTTTTATGATGTACTGTGAGTTCTGGACTCCCGCTGTCACTGAGTGGTGCCTGGCGCTGTGTTGAGCTCTATCAGTCTTCATTTGTGTCTTATGGTCTGTGGCGTGTCGGGAGGTTCATGAGTGGTGAGGCACTGATTCCTCTGGAGTTGACCACTTGACAGTGGTGTTCTTTACATATCAGAAACGATATGTAAAGATCATGATTGGTCAAATCTGAACTAAATTACCCAGAAACAATCATGCTGGGTCAACTGGATTGGGTCTGTGTTTGTGTTTGCCTAAATATGCTGAATCTAGATTCACTCTGGATGATCTACTGGACCTCACATCTCCAGGATAAGTACACAAACACAAAGACACACACTTTTAAAATATTGGACGTCTTCCAATGACACAAAGACCCAATGCTATAAGCATTGATCGTGCTGTTCACCTCATATCATTAATAGATTTACGACAGCTCCATGTCGTCGTTTCCAAATGATCTCCCTGGTTATGACACTAAAGGGTCAGTTCAATACCAAGCAACAGAGATAAATCTTCACTGTGCTATCTGCTGCTGGTTCCTGCTGCCATTGTCTGTCACCGTTCTCCAGCTATGCCTCCATATTACTCTGCACACTGTCTGGAATGGATCCAGTTCCTAAAATAGTGACTTGGAAAATAGGTGCAGTGCACTTTATGAGAAAAGAAAAAAGGGGAATATGAAAGGGAGTAAAAATGACTGTGCTTATGCGGGCAAAGAGGTCTCCTATTAGGGCAGTGAAGGGAGAAATATTGGTCAGAGCAGCGCCGTACCATTTGTCCTCGTCAGGATCCTAAATAGAATTGGGATCAATTATTCATGGGGTCCATAACTTGCAATAAATGTTAGCTGAGACACTGCAGTCTGTACCAGGGAGAGACAGAGGACTGGGGTTTAGAGGCACTTACAGAGGGCCAAGTTTAAAAGTCCGGACAAAACAGCTGAATAACTAATTCTGGATCAATCTTTCCTGTGACATTTAAAAGCTCTTTTGGTTTTTTGATGTTCCATTTTAACCACACGATTATCTTCAACCCAGCAGAGCAATGGCAATCTAAACTCAGCACAGTGCTGCTGAAGGACAAAAGGACTAAGCTACTGTATGTCCTAGGAAATTATTATTTCTCTATAGAGAAATAATACCTTATTTATGGCAGGACATAAATAAGGTGGCAGGACATTTGCAGGATATCCAAAACTTAGAACTTGCATTCAAATTAAGGATGTGTTTCAAAGTGAGATGTTTGTTTAGTTAAAAGTAAAAGAAAAGAAGAGCTGGCACCTCCCATACGTCACAGGCAAACGTTAAAGATTGAGCAACATTTTAAAACTCAACATAGTCCAAACCTAAAGGAAGCAAAAGTTTCTCAACAGCCAAGAGCCCAGAGCCTCTGTATGAATCAAAGTATGGCTTCGATAAAGTCCCATCTAACTCCTGCTGACAATGTTTTAGCAGTTTGGTAAACTGCTAAGCTAAGATATTTGCTCGCTGTTTTGATATGACTCTGTGATAGTTAAGCTGATAACGTCTTGATTGTGCAACTCCAGTTAAACATCTGCAGACAAAACTTAGAAAAATGTTGCTTTTTTTGCTTCATATGTTTTGCTTTCACATGACAGAAAAATACGAAGCTACAGTAGCTGCCACAGTTTGGCTGTACATCATTTTAAAGAGTGAAAAATAAATGCATTTTCAGAGAACAAATAGATCCAGATACAAAAATTTAATGTGCTTAATCTAAGATACAGTTTTTGCAGGCTGCTCACAAAAAAAAGCCCGTGATTTTTAAAGCTGGTAAAGCAAAACATAACACATGGCTCACCAATAAGGGATCAATTCAGATTATTTCAGCAGGCTTTGATTGTGACAACAGGTAATGGATCGGATCACTTCTACAAAATTAGTTTGTGAAAGATAAGTGTTCCAGTTTGAACTCCAGCAGTGACTGGTTTCAAGGCTTGTTGATTATAAATCGATGTATTTAATCAGGTATGTCGAGCAAACGAGCCGCCGTGGCTTCCCTCTGGTTTTACCGCTCCTTATAGGAAGCATTCTGACCAAACAATGAAACAAAAGGCTGGATGTTTACCTCAGACTGTGCACCTTACATGCAATAATAAGGCACCACAGCATAAAACAGGACCAGGGACTACAAAGCACCCTGAAAGACGAATAACTTATTTACAGCACAGCAGTATCTTCGTTTTGCAAAAATCTTTTCTCCTTGAATATTAGCCTCCAAAATATTACATATAAAATTTTCAACAGCTATTCTGCCTGCAGTAGTTTTGTTGTATATTGAGGTGAAAGTGCAGGTATTTTTTTTAATCTGGAGGAAAATAATATATTTCCTTAACTAATGTGCAGTTTTCCTATATAAGCTAGCTTTTAAATATTTAAAAGTATACCATAAAAAAGAAATCCCAGTAAGGACTACATTTTATTTAATGTTTAGGTAACAGTAAATGCTTCTTTGACCTTTATTCAGTTGCTCTGTTACTGTCCATCACAAAGACATTGTAAACTGGCCAAGAACAACATATTACCCCCAATTGCATGTATAGAAAAAGTCAATTTTCTTTCATATTCACAAATAATATAATTCCACAGCATTTAGTGGGTTTAAATAAACTAAGTAAATTGGTTCAGCCATGTACCATTTTGGTAATTCGGAAGAGATTTTAATGCCAACTGCATCAAGCTCAAATGATCTAATTACTATTTATGTATGTTCTTGTTTGAATTGAACTGTTTCATTACAGAAATACTCCTTATCTCAACAAATGAGCAACCATCCTATCTAAATTACGAAATTTGAAGAGAATGACTAAAGGGAAATAGTATGGATGGAATATGCTGTGTGCCAGTTTCAGTTTAAAGAACTCACTTCTTCATTTATTCTGACAGCTCAACATATATTGACTCAGCAACGCAATTAATAAACACATCTGACACATTTCCGAGTTTTATTTGCCAGAACTATTGAGACCATCAGAGCTACTTCCTTCCACATGATACTGTCACAATTGACGCTGACACTTAGAATAAATACTTGATACATGATACTAATTCTCAATACCATAGCAACTTTTTTAAGGCACAGGGTTCTTTAAAAAGCAGCATATATTAACAGTTATGTATCTTTTATAGATCAATGTGCCTTCGATTTTGTTCCATAATTATTTTATTATTATACCTTATTATTTTCCATTTGCCTACAAATTTGCTTCTGATAAACATAAATGTTTTCCATTAGGAACAAAGAAAAAGGACTATTCTGTTCCTAAATAGATTTTTTGAGTAAACATGGATAAACATGTATATGGAAAATTTTTTTTTACTGTATAGCCATTAAGTAGTCCATAAAGTCATACACTGATGGGCATTTCATACATTAATTTGTAACCACAGTAGCACCACTGGGCCCTCCGACTCCCACCAGAAGGTAAGGTGGGTGATGTGTCTTGCCCAAGAACGCAACAACTCCTTCCACTGTCACCACAATTCCCCCTATTTATAAACTTAATTTTCGTTCATGTCTACTTACAGGTTTATTACTTGACCGTTGAAGTTACTCGCCAACATCAGATTTTCAGTTGTAGAGCTAGCACAGATAGCATCTGGGGTTGTTGGCTTCTTTCTAATCCTGCATTTAAATCTGCCTCCTGAAAACAATTGCAAAGCTTCATCTTTGAACTTCCTTGCCATGTCAGTGGCGTTTTAAACTTCCAGCAGCGGCTCACTGTTTCAAAATTCCCCCATAAGTGAGCCGCAGCGAGAGGCGGGCGAGGGCGTTTTGAGTCTGTCTGCAGAGCTGCAAGGTGAAGCCGTGTACCTGCTTGTGGAAATGAAAGTAGGACAGTTTTCATCTATTATCAAGCAAAAGAGTATTGTTGAAAATTTTTTTTGTCAATTATTATATTGAAACACTAATTACTATTTCTGACAACCTTCCTTCTGTATTAATACTTTTCATGACGTGACAAATTCGAAAAACATTGAACGATCATAACTGGTTTTGCAAGGCAAAGTTTGTGGTAACATCTATGAGACATAATGTGTTTTCGGGTTAGGAGACAGATTTGTATTTTTCAAAGAAAATGAAATCTTGGAAATTTCGCAATGGTTACCGAGTAGCTAAAACAACCCAACCAAATAAAAGACTCAGTGTTAAACCTTGGTTTAGGGACTTTCCAAATAGATACAACTAAAAGAGCTATAGTGCATAGATAACTCCTGTCAACGGCCATGTGCAGGGGTTAAAAGGTTACACACCCACTCAGTAAACTGTACTTACCCCTGAGAATTGACTAATTACAGGAATAAAACAACAAAATGCTGTGAATGCATGTAGCTCATTGTTCCCATGTATAACAAATCGAAAGTGAAGTAAAATAAGAAAAGGTAGCAAAGAAATTACTTGAAAAACAATTAGTCACAGTCCACAGAAAGACTCAAATCAGGAAAGAGAGAGTCAGGAGTTAGAACCTGACACTGCTGTTGAGTTACTGGGAGAATCCGCACCGATGTAGTAAAATTACACATTCACATGTGAAATGATTGCTGTCAAAAGCGTCCTTAGACCTGGGCTTCCAAACATAACCCAGCAATACTTTGGTTATGATGTCAAGCTTCATTTATAGGCTTTAGAGAAAATCAAGTAAGTGTGATTGCTTTATAAAAAGTTTCATTTTTTTATGATGTCAGAAGGAGAAGTTGCAACACTTTGATATAAATGGGATCTTTAGGTAGATTAGAATCACATTCAGACACTCAGCGGACATTATTTCTCTTCCACCTCCTATCATGTGAAAAACGAGCAAACTCTGCTGCATTATTTTTGAAGATGATTACAAAACACTGGAACAACTGAATTTAGCAAATTACTGTTTTTCTTACTTTAGGGTAAAAAAATTCAAAATAGAAAACATTTTTGGGGTAAAAAAATTACATACCTTGTAACACCTGCAGTAAGTCTGCAGAGAAAAGCTTTTAAACTAATGAAAGAACAGTTGGAAAGGTAAAGTGTAAAAAAAAAATTGAAGATAAATGACCATTTAAGAATGCTTTTATGGAGCTTGGACTCTTTTACACTTTACCAATCTAAACTCAAGAAAATACATCAGGTGCTGCAGTTCCTAGACAAGTATAACACTGTAAACCTAAAAAGAAAAATATTAAAAATAATTCAATTAAATTTAAATCTCTCCAAATAATCATCTGCATTCACAGAAATGTAATGATGAATATGACGGTCATTAACAGGTGCTGTGAAGCTCCTTGTTGGCCCATAAAAGGTTTGCCTCCAAGGCTGGAAGTTGCCAGATTTTTACTAAGCAGGAATGAAAGGAAATTAGTGTTGAACTGCAACTAACAAACATCGTTAAGAGAAACCATTGTTGCTAATGAATTTCAATATCTGCAAATTGAATCTGAAAGATCATTTCTGTAATGACAAACAATATTTAGTGAGAGACATGAAATCTGGGATTGCAAGGAAATTGGTCTGCTGGGTTTATAGTTTGTTTAGTATGCCAAAGATGCTGATTGTTATCAATATAATGATCATAACAAAAGACAGAGCATAAAGAGGATGATGTTACTCTGAAGACATTTGATATTTTATAATGTCTGCTAAAGGAGCACCAATATAAGGTTCTTGTCAGAAATAGAAATGGATCTGATTAAAGGTGAAAGATGTAACTTCTTTACTGCACATAAAATTGCTGAACCCCAAAATGGTTGAACATACTTATTACATTGCAAATACACTTAAAACCTTTTTGATATTATGCTAATGTCGAAAAAAATAATTTCACAATTGTTGTGTTTCCATTAAATGAGAAATTTGATTAAAATCCCATGTGAGTAAACACATTCACTTGATAAGTATTTAAAAATCAAGCCGGCGGCGACAGATGTGAAGACTTACATGAGACATAGTTATACTTCAGCCATAGCACTCATTGTTATGATTAGCCACAAGAGGAGACATCGGTATTTTATTCAAGTGTTAGAGTGAGGATTCTTTATGCTTGGGAACCACAGATAAAGCTTAAAAAAACAGGAAGTATGTGAAAATTAATAATCATATACATGAAAAAAGAAAAATAAATAAATTAAATGTAGTTTTCCAATATTTTTGTTCTTTTCTATCAGCATCAGTTCTTGGCTGATTGAACGTAATTTGTCATCCAATTCTCCCATATTTCTGGGTGCATTTTTACAACATGTCATCGTTATAGCTTTTGCCAAATTTATGAAAGGATCAATATTTCAGACCTGAATACAAGTAAATATGAATTTCAGTTTGAAGGAAAAACTGCAAGCTGGCAACCTTGCTTTAAACTGATTGACTAAATTCTCAGCACAGAATCATTTATCCAATAACAACATGATGAAATTTTTCACTTTGCAGAGAACACATTGTTAGCCTACCTTGAGATTTGCTTCAGTCCACTGTTGCTTTGGTTTTACTCTTAGTCTGGTTATGGTAGGATTAGAAAATGAAACTGTGAGGGTTAACACACCAAAAGCAGAAATGAGCTAGAAAACAGGTGTAACGGGGCACCGCGAATAACTAAAATTCATAAATACTTGAGACCCTCAACAAAACTGCTCATAACTGCTTATTTTAACAGCATAAACACCAAATATACTTTTAAATGCATTAACAGGCACGGTGGAAACCACCTTAGCAGCACAACAGCATATTCTAATATCTACAGTCTTCCTTATGTCCCATCTTGGGGGAATTTAACTGCTTTATAAGCATCAACCAAGTAGCATTGAGCCTAGTCGGCTTCCCAAGACACAGTATTTTTAAATACACTCTTAGAAAAAAATATTTAAATAACTTGGAGACACATCCCACAGAAAAATACACAAACACTAACCTCGACAAGATGAGGTCTATAGAGTCCAGTCAGTAGAATGGATTACACAGAAGAACATACACTCAGCAGAAGATGTCATCTACTTTATGGAATGAGTCTCAAACATCAAACTTATGGTGTCACTGCTTGTATCATACCATCTAATCACAAAAGCTCCTTATGGACTAGTGGTGACTGATTACTAAGGCGGAACTTGGAGCCTTCGCTTCAAACCAGAACACAAACACACACACACACCGAAACCCGAATTATCATACAGAGACTGTGCTGCTTATAATTGACTGAAGGAATGCCAGGCACTTACTGATGAACATGGAAACACTCCACTGTGCATCTCCAAATGGCTTTAGCAAGCTAATGGCAGTGTGGGAAAAAAACGAGCTCACACAAGGCAGAGGAGGTAATGTAGCTTCCAGCTCGGCTCATTTTCTCCAAACGAAAGAGATAATCTGGACCCCCCGAAGGCCTCAGAGATTGAAAGCCCCGCAAGCGGAAACGGCAAATAACTAAGAGAAATTAGATATGAACCTGGGCCAAAGTTTTCTCATTCCGCTCCCCCTCACCAGCCCCACCAGCTCCCATCAGAGGCATGGACAATGTGCCTACAGTGTGGAATATATGTGAAATACTCTAAGTACTAATAAGTTTCTCCTGCCTGCCTGCCTCCCTCCTTCATACCGTCCCCGTCCTCTGCTCCTCATCTCTCCTCTGCCTCACGTCCGTTTCTGTCTTCATTCACTCGTCTTGCTTCCTTTTCCTCATTTGCTCTCCACACAGACAGAAATGCATACCGTTAGTGACAAGCGGAGCACTTTTCTTGCCCAGATGTACTGGCAGCTATCTGTCTCAGTGGAGCACCACAAGCTCCTCTCATTCCCTCCGCGCTCCAGACCTGCACAGCAAGTGTGTGAGCAAGGGTTTGATGGCAGGAACAAAGGCTGGAATTATGTGGATGCATTGTAGGGAAATGCAAGCAGGCAGCTAGAGATGGGGCTCGGGGCTGGAAGCTTTCCCTGACTGGCAGGTAAAAATGTGGGCTGAGGCAGCGAACGACAAATGCTGTCCCGCCCCATTATTCATGGCTGAAGTGCCCTGGAGCAAACTACCTCCTATATGCTACACCAGATGCTGCCCACTGCCAGTATATGAAGCCTCTCGAGTCATTGCTTATTTGTTCAATACTAGTAATGTATGTTCACATTCTATGGATTCGGTGCAGTGGTACATCGGAGAAGATGTACTGTCTGGACTGTCTTCAAATCTTTTGGATTTCTTGCTTTTTTGTGATTTCACAGAAATTTCAATTATTTTGCTTAGTTGGTGAAAATGACGTACAGTGTTTCATGGTTTGTGAGGTATTTTTAGGTCAGCATAGTACAAGGCTCTGAATTAGGTTGGGATTGTATGGATTAGTTTTCCCTTTATTTTTCTATTTCAGCACCTTCCTATCTGTGTTTCACATATGGTGCTACTAATTCAGACTACGCTATTCTTCATATTTCCTTTGCTCCCTCAGCACAAACAGCGCAATGTAAAAGATTGTAAACTTTGAACTTCCGTTTCACATTTTGCACATTACAGCTTAGACTACTTTTGTGAACTGGAAAGAAACGGATGGATGGCTTTAATAATTGTTTTTAATAAAAATCTAAAATGTGTCGATGGTATTTGAAATTAACCCCCTATTCTCAAATAATTGTTAATAAATTACAATAAAGACTTCAAAAGTATTTAGTAAGAAGAGCTCTATTTTGAGAAAAACTAACACTTCACTCTAAGTGTGCCATCGCCACGGTGATGCCACCACAGCATGAAGCTGCCACCACAGATTTCTGCTGTGGTGGCAACCTAGTGCTGTGACACTACAAGCTACAACAAACCACATAACAGTTGGATTCACACAGACTTGTAAGTGACTTCTTAAGATAGTTGGCTCTATTGGATTCAGAGAAAAGGGGGATGAATACAAATGTATACCTCGCTTTTTATGTTTTTAAAGGTATCAAAAAAACATATTTGTTGTGTTTATTTGTGCACACAACAGTTATGCCCTACTTTGTGGTTTTCTATCACATTAAGTCCCACTAAAATTCAGTGTACACATAAAATGTGGGTTGTTGCTCTTAGAGGTTCAGTTTCCTAGATATTCACCTGGTTCCACTGTGTCAAGTTTAGATCTCTGCTCTTACATTTTTTATGCTAATTTTCATACAAGTGAATTCATAATCACAGGGCTACTTCTTCATGGCGTGTCTTTACTCTATCCGCGGTTAATTACACGTTCTCAGGTATGTTTAAACATAAGGTAATTATAACTGCTAATTAAGAGAGGAAGCTAAGATTCGGTTTTAGTAAAAATAGGATAATGCCAGCTTTATCTCTGAAAAGCCATGGCGGTTCCGCATAATGTGCTTCGGAAGGCGCAGATAAGTAGCTGAATCGTTACCTTTCAACATTTTCTCTGTTTTACTTTTCTGTTTACTTTAGAAAAATTTAATTATCATAATTTTTCGTTGGCTAATATTAATTTTGTCCAAGATCTCATCTAAGTTTACCTGCATATGCAATCAGGTTTGAATCCTACGCTCTACAAAATTATGTATGGTGTGTAGAGATGGGGAGGAGGGTCCGTCGCATAGTCGAACCTCGGATTCAGGAAGAGCAGTGTGGTTTTCGTCCTGGTCGTGGAACACTGGACCAGCTCTACACCCTCAGCAGGGTCCTGGAGGGTGCATGGGAGTTCGCCCAACCAGTCTACATGTGTTTTGTGGACTTGGAGAAGGCGTTCGACCGGGTACCCCGAGGGGTCTTGTGGGGGGTTCTCCGGGAATATGGGGTACCGGGCCCTTTGATACGGGCTGTCAGGTCCCTGTATGACAGGTGTCAGAGTCTGGTCCGCATTGCCGG
>CAEGAF010182126.1:0-60530 GCA_903067075.1 Micropoecilia bifurca
TAACTCACTATGTTAATTGGAAGTAACTTATAGAAAAACGTTATGTTAACTTATGGAGGGCATGACTTTTAACAGTGTGCGCGCAGAGCAGGAGATCTGAGAAACTCGTCCCATAAAGTTGACCAACCAGAATAGTCTGTAATGCTTATTAAAAACTCAACAGACACAAAATGGAAGAGCTACTAAAACCACATTAGCAGCATTGAATTAAATCTCCCTTTAGTTGCATCTTTGCGTAGTGCAGCAGATTTAACTCGTCATGCAAGGCCGGTCCAACTCTGTTTGAGGCCGTGAGAACATGACCCACGGGCCCCTTTTGCTGCTAAAAACATCAGCACCTCTAACAGCTTCTGTGTTAGATTTAGTGAAATATCAGAAAAGGGAGTTTAATTGGCCAGCCTAAAAGCAATAAGTTATAATCACAGTTTACTAATTGTATTTGTAAATTCAAAGATTAAACTCACAGCATCAGATTGTTGCTATGGTAACAAAACATTCCAGCTATGAATATTGTTCTTTGAAGTTTTACAAAGTAAACTTGTGGGCTCTTTAAAATCTTGCATCTAAATGTTAAACAATTTAAAATCTTTTAATTTATGCCTAAACAATTTAATCAAATGTAACAGCATTGATAATCTCAATAAACAAATGTTACATGTATCTGTGGTCTGTTTTAAAATATTAGCATTTCTTAATATTATTTATAACTGGTGTAATATAAAGCCGTTATCTTTGTGGATTGGACATATTTAACTTTAGATGTGGATTACTGTAAGGTCTTATGTGAACTGCTGTGTGCTAGTTGCCTTCTATCAAGAATCAAACAGAAATATTTTACAAATGACTGATTAATTCCTCTTCCCCAGCAGGTTAATTACATATGGACACCCAGTAATGCCCACAATCACAACATGAGCTGCATGTTAAAGAAAAGCTAGAATTCAGTTTCTTTCTTTTTTTTCTTACTTTATTTGAATCTAAATTTTATAATTTTACAAAGAAAAACAACATAGACATTAAGCAGCATAAAGAACTGATGGGTCACTAAGAGAAGGAGACAGTGATGCGTTGCAAAACAAAAACAAAAAATACAGGTAAACTGAACAACAGTGAACTTTGATAAAATGCCAAAACAGGGGCCAAAGTTCAATTTCATGTTTGAAGAAAATTGTATTCCCAAAACATTTAAATTTGATGACACAGTTTTATATGAACAAATATGGGATTGTTTTGTGCCATCCAAATAAAATTTTGCAGAGTTGGTTGTTAGACAACCACAAAACATGCAAATGGCTACACTGTAAAATTTTTATCTGGCTTCATTTAGTAAAAATTAAACGGCGTCAATCATTACATTGCATACATATCAATCACAAAATGACTTTTCCCCCTTTATTATTAGTGTAACTGGTAACATTTAACATTAAACAAATATGCACAATGTATTATATAGGAAAAGAGAACAAACATGACTTGTACAAAAAGAGACTTTGCAACACCCAGTTTCACCTCATATGAACAAGTTATGACTAACTTATGTTATGGTGTTAGTTATGACTAACTAACACCAAGGACCTGAGTGGGATTGTGTTCATAGGAGTGGTTAACATGTCATGTGCTGTGAATCAGAACCAATCTGGTATAAGTTTGTACACTGGAGGGAAAAAAATAATAGGCGGACAACTAATGCTTGTACAGCAGATTTCACTGGGGTCATTGGAGTAGGTTGTTAATCTTTCATTCAAATGTTAACTCCTGAACCTTTGTAATATTAAAAGTAGATCTATGTGACGTAAAAATAACTACTGTGATTGTAAATGTGTTTATATAGTGTCAAAAGGAAGATGATGTTGAATTAGTGGAAACAATAGATCCAACTGTTTCTTTAAATATTTAATAAAAAACAAATATTTAAATAATTTAGCTGGGGTTTTTTTTACAGAAAAAAACCTGTAAAATCTCTCTCACATCGGTGAAACTGATTTGACATGAACGTTGTACTCGGGATCAGAATTCCCCAATCTATCGCTTAACACAGATTTTGAAATTATGTGTCAAAGATGGGGAAGCCGTTTTCCCGTTGCTCCTTGATGCAGTCTGCCAAATCCTTGCAAGGGGTTTTTCCTAGACCAGAGAGAAGGTTCTGACTGGGGATGAAGAAGTTGAAGAGTTCACCACGTCTCAGGTGGCTTTCGAAGTCTTGCAGGAGCAGGTCGAAGCACCGACTGAGATCTGACTCTCCCCAGTCGCTGTCTCTGGTTCTGGAGCAGCAGGCGTGCAGGAGCGTCGTCTTGGCGTGGTAGGAGCAGAACTTGGCAAATGAAGGGTTGTTTTCCTTCAGTAGATGCAGGAGATGTTTGAGGAGCTTCAGACAGTCTTTTCTGGGTAAAAAAAAAGAAATAAATTGAATAAATACATTTGAGAATTGATAAAGAACTGAAACAAGTTTTGAGATTATGAATCCTACATCGTGATTAAAAAATACGTTTTCAGAGGGTCTAGGTTTTCCATTGAAAAATATCTGGTTATATCTTTTGCCGAGGTTGTCCTTAATTCTGTAATTATGTTCATGATTACATTAAAAAAATATTTAGTGTTTCCAAAAAATGTGTATGCAGTCTTGCCTGCAGCAGCTTGCTCCCTTGCTTTCACAGCATGTCTTCTGCGATCCATGTTTCTTTATAATGTCCTTCTCAATGTGAGAGAATGAAATCCGCCAGACATCTGTGATGGAAAGACAAAACAGTCCGGTAGCTGCAGTTTAAGGCTTGTCTAGTAAGATAACATGTAAACTCTTTAATCTTCTTGTATTAGACATTTCTAATCCTCTTTTCAGTCTGTGAACACTTGGATAATTCAGTTCAGAAGTTTGTAAAGTTGCACTCACCTTTGCTAAGAACGCCATCGGTTTCCACGTTGCCTCTACCTTCGTATTTTGGCACAAGGTAATAAGGTTCCCATTTGTAATCCCGTTTCACTTTAGTGCCAAGCCACTTGTCAATTTTCAAACCGTCGCTGGTGAAAGACGGCCAGCTTGATGTCACTTTGAGACAGAGAACAACATCGAGGGAAATGGTGACTGAGCCCACTTTATGGGTCAATGTCACTGCAGGGCAGCCTCCTTTTTTTCTCTCAATTGTCCACGCTAAAGCAAGAAAGAGAGTTTTCATTATAAAATGACTGGTTTATATTCACCCCACCCCCACTCCCACCCCCGAAAAGTACATGTAATTACTGGAAATGTGATATATTCATGAAATATTTGCATTCTTATCACATACCATATCAAACAATTTCTGCAACATATTTGTTTAAGTTAATTTGACGTAAAATGCGAACGCAGAAAAAAAAACCCAAGTTGGGCACCAACCTGGAAATCCCTTGGCAAATTTCTTCACTTCTTTTCTGAACTCTTGAAGCATTTCGCTTGCGGATAAAACATTATCGTGCTGGAATTTCATTAGATGGGTATTGCCACGTTTTAATGCCATGCTGTAGAAGGCTCCATTTTCCCCAAAAGGTTCAATCTGAACTCCTTTAACAGGCATTGGAAGCATAACGTCAAACTCGTCAGGATCCGAGATCTGTGTGAGCAAGAATGTCATTTGGCAAAAATAACTTAGCGACGTTATGGTTACCAGATGATGGCATTTATAAAAATGTTTGCTGTGAAACACGTTCAATAAATCTGAGAAACTGTTAGCAGTTGTATCTTACCTTAAGGTATTCATAATAGCTTCCTGTGCGCAGCGGTTTGTCTACATCTTGAAAACATATGGTTTCCTTTTTTAAATGCCTAATTAGGTTTTCTATAAAATCATTAACAACTTTACTCGTATCTGATTTGTCCTTTGGCTTAATCTTCAGTTTTCCTAAAGTAGACTTTAGGACAGAGTCCACTGAAACTGATCTTGTCTTCAGCACCTTTGGCTTTACTTTGTCAGCATGTTCTATATCGCAGGACTTTTCAGCAGTTGTTTCTTTTTTTCCCCCTGAAGGTCTCTCTATCTTTTTTTCCTTAAGTTGTGCGCCTTCCATCTTTCCTGCAGCCTTAGTACAGCGAGTTAGGGTCGCTGCCTTACCACCAGCTTTAGGTTTAGTGGTCTTCAGAGAAGGCGTTACTGTCTCTGATCTCATTGTGGTAGCTTGTGATTCCAGCTGTCTATGCAAAGAAGGTGATTCCAGGTCTCCATGCAAAGGAGGTGTTTTCACTGACGTGGACCTGCTGGAATAGATTTTGGTTTTAGTCTTCTCTGGAGGCGTTTTTTGTTCCCCGCTACGCTCCCTCGTCAAATGTTTGCCCTTTTCTTTAGTGGTTTCCTTCACAGGCAGCTTCTCTTCCTCGTGGTTTGGCTTCAGAGGATCCTCTTTCTTTTTCCTCCTGATGGTTTCCCGCCTCTCCTTTCTAGAGTCCGAACATTGTGTTGAGTCAGGCCTATTTGCCTGACGAGATCTCTCTCTGCAGCTCATGATGAGGAAATGAAAGCAATGAAACCGCGCTGCTGAAAATATACCAGTGCTATGCTTCCTGTTACACGCCCCTACCATATTTGGTCGAATGCCCTCGAGCTCTTCCATGCGCAGTGTATTCAGTCATTTACTTTCTCACAGTTTCATACCTTCTCATTGAGTGGATATATGTGCATTTTTTCATCATTATATAAAAAGATGTTTTTTTTATTCCTGTGACAACAGCTACATCTTGTGGCTATAAGCTAGAATTAAATGAATTTTCTGACTTTCCAAATGCATAGGTTCAGATACATAGTACTACCAGACAATAAAGTACTTTGGTTGAAAGATGTTTAATGTTGCAAAGAGGCTCATGCCGTCTCACAATAAGGTGCAGTAGCTTATGCCAATTCAGTATTCCTCGGTGAAAGTGCAAAATTAGCAAAATGCCAATCAAAGTGCTTCAGGAGTCAAAAAGAGAGGCTGTTTTGAGTCCCTTCACAAGGACAAACTTCTTCTAAGTGGTATTTAAAGCTTAAATACTACAGATGTTTCACTAATACACTAAAACGGTTCTAGCTAACATGTTTAACTCTTGCTATTGGTTCACATTGAGCAGCAAGAAGGTGCGAACACTTAAAGCAGAACATGTAAAGAGACCCAGGACCATAACTCCAGACAGCTAAGATTGACAGTGTAAGTCTATTTGTTCAGTATCACAGAAAAGTATTACAATAAACCAAATTAACAGCTCACATTTAGTACCATGTTGTTGTTTTTTTTCTTTTTAACTTCTTGTTTCCACATGTTACACAATGGTAGTCTAACCACTGAGATGGATTCGGGAGTATGGCAACATGGATTGAAGATCTAACATCTTTCTTTCCTTCGAATGGTTTTGCGATGCATTGTGATGATTAACCAGTCTTTGATTATTAAGTTGAAGTGGCCAATCATAAGATGGAGTTGGATGAGGGCCGTCCTGCCTTGGGAGACCTTGTGGTCGGCAGAGCAGCACAACATTCATTTGTTCCTCTGGGCCTTCTGAGCAGACTTGGTGATTTTACCAGTGGTAGACACTTTCTTCTCCACACCTTTTATCACTCCCACGGCCACAGTCTGACGCATGTCGCGCACCGCAAAACGACCTGTGAAGAAAATTCAAGGGGAAAAAACAATAAAACAATGCAGAGCACAACTTAACAGTGCCGTATTAGATACTTTTGAGGAGCCAAACGAGACATTGAGAGCTTTTCAAGTCATTCAAGCCCTTCCCAGTTGAACTTACCCAATGGAGGATACTCGGAGAAGCTCTCAACGCACATAGGTTTGCCAGGAATCATATCAACGATGGCGGCATCTCCAGATTTGAGAGATTTGGGATTGTCTTCCAGCTTCTTGCCAGAGCGGCGGTCAATTTTTTCCTTGAGCTCTGCAAACTTGCAGGCAATATGAGCAGTGTGGCAGTCCAGCACTGGAGCATAACCAGCACTGATCTGCCCAGGATGGTTGAGGATAATCACCTACAAAGAAAAGTGAATGGCCTGTAAATAGGAATATTTTTTTCTGATTTAACAGTATCTACATAGTTTTACTCATTTCCTTTGAGGCTTTATAGACTAAAAAAGAACATCCCACTGCCTATTACTGTGACTTGGTAATGGAAATATTTTCTTCTTATTTTTGACCATAGTTCAAAAATAACTTGATGCTATAAATACTTCAGAAGAGATTGTTTCATGTTTCTCCACAGGTATTAATTTCCATAAAAGATAGTTTGTAGTGTCTACCTGAGCAGTGAAGTTGGCAGCTTCCTGTGGAGGGTCGTTCTTGCTATCCCCGGCCACGTTGCCACGGCGAATGTCCTTCACTGACACATTCTTGACATTGAAGCCAACGTTGTCGCCTGGGAGGGCCTCCGTCAGTGCCTCATGGTGCATCTCCACAGACTTCACCTCGGTGGTCACATTAACGGGCGCAAATGTCACGATCATGCCAGGCTTCAGTATTCCTGTTTCCACCCGACCCACAGGCACAGTTCCAATACCTGAGGAAAAGGTATGAGCATTGGTAAAAGATGGTTCAGCTTTGGACTTAACATGCTGTCCTACAAGGAAACTGAATGCAACTCCATCTCATGTGCTAACAGAGTTTTTATCTCTTTGTTTGTAAATGCGCTACATGCCTCCAATTTTGTAGACATCCTGTAAGGGAAGACGTAGAGGTTTGTCTGTTGGGCGGGTTGGGGGTTGAATAGCATCCAGAGCCTCCAATAGTGTGGTCCCTGATGCACTGCCATCCTTCCTGTTAATCTTCCACCCCTTAAACCATGTCATCTAGAAGATAAAAATGGAACAAATCTGAAAAGTAACCGTTAAAATAAAAACATTCACAAAACATCCTAAATTATCCCATAGAAAACTACGTAAGCCAATGGAAATGCAAACTTATAGATGGTACAATATGCTAGTAATCAGTTGAACACGCCTAACTTTTGCTGTGACAAGTTCTGTACGCCTGATGATAGTTTCTTCCCTATCACTGCGGTGCTGTTGACCATCATTGCTGGTTTGAGTTGAGTCAGACGCTTACGTTTGGGCTTGGCTCCAGCATGTTGTCTCCATTCCAACCAGAAATGGGCACAAAGGCGACAGTGTCTGGGTTGTAGCCAATCTTCTTGATGTAGGTGCTCACTTCCTTCACAATCTCTTCATAGCGCTTCTGGCTGTAGTTTGGCTCGGTTGAGTCCATTTTGTTGATGCCCACAATCAGCTGCTTCACTCCGAGTGTGTACGCCAGGAGAGCATGCTCCCGAGTTTGTCCGTTCTTGGAGATGCCGGCCTCGAACTCTCCTACACCTGCCGCTACAATGAGCACTGCACAGTCAGCCTAAGTATGTACAAAAAAAAGAGATGGCTATTATAAAACGATTGCAAATTATCTTGAACATACATTCCAAGATGGCTTCTGAATGCTACTTTAGGAACAATTATAAAGAGATCCACTAATTCATTCACAGTTAGCGTAATTACTCATTTTGCGGACCTGAGAGGTGCCAGTGATCATGTTCTTGATGAAGTCCCTGTGGCCTGGAGCGTCTATGATGGTAACGTAGTACTTGCTGGTCTCAAACTTCCAAAGTGAGATGTCGATCGTAATGCCACGCTCTCTCTCTGCCTTTAACTTGTCAAGCACCCAGGCGTACTTGAATGAGCCCTTCCCCATCTGGAAAATTTTTTTTAACCAAGATAATTTTTTATTACAAGTGACTATCTTACACGAGACCATTTCTAAGCTCTGAGCCATCTACTTGCATCAAAGGGTTATTCTTAACTTGTCCCCATTTACTTTACCTCAGCAGCTTCCTTCTCAAACTTCTCAATTGTTCTCTTGTCGATGCCACCACACTTGTAGATGAGGTGTCCCGTAGTGGTGGACTTGCCAGAGTCCACATGACCGATCACGACTATGTTGATGTGGAGCTTCTCCTTTCCCATGACGACCACAGTCGGGGACAGACGTCACTAGTCCGCTAAAGCTGTGGTTGAGCTATCAAGAACAGGAAATGGACGAACCAGACATTAGGAATGCACATTTGATATGTACACGTTAAAAAGTTAATGTATATTAGGCACTCATTATACCGTAATATGTAATTTAAGTATTTACTGACTAATGAAAGGATTTTTGATGCAGAGATGTTGTGACCAACAAAGATATAGAGAAGACTCTTTCCCAGTAGACACTCACTGACACCCTCCACAAACCCAAGGATATTAATGGAAAAGTTGCAAAGCCAGTGATGACTTGAGGAGCCTGGTACAAAGTCAATACAACTGTCTTCAAGACACCTCAAGCCAAAGGTACCAATATCTGCTTTAATGAACATAGTATCATGACTTTAATTGGCCAACAAACGTTCCTGACCCAAACTCCACAGAGAACCTGTAGCAGGGGATCCTGCATGTTTTAGTTCTCTCCCTGGTTGTAGTAACAACCTTTTCAGCTTGTCAATGTTCCTCTTAGGCCTTCTAATGAGCCATCATTTGATCCAGGTGCATTAAACCAGGGAGAGAACTAAGACATGCAGGATGTCGGACCCTCCAGGACCAATTTTGGGCATTCCTGACCTACAGAGAATCGTAAAAGAAGATGAAAGACTCTTCAGGTGAGCCAGAAGTCGCTGTTGAAGCAAATCGGGAATCCAACACCTTAGTACCTCTGTGCTACATTCCAGAACTAAAAACCTTTTCATTCAGTCTTGTGTAAATCTAATTTTCCGTGAAGCTGCTTTTCATCAGCTGTAAACCTGAATGCTTAAGATTACATGTAATTAGCTCTTAAAATATCACTGATAAATCATTTTAAAATTGGCAAAGTATGTTAACCTTTGCACGATATGGTAACTTATTGAGATGTATTTGATTGGCAAAGCAGTTGATTGCAGGTATTTTAAGGAAAGATTCCAGCTAAACGTGCTTATATTTTAAACAAATAAACAAAAAACAGATGCTCAATCATTTAATATCTAATTTTTCAGAAGTGATTCAAGATGCTGCTCCTCAGACCTCTGACCACTGAGACTGCCCCTCCCACTCCCCGATCCTACATCCACCCCTGCGCTCATCTTTACATATCAACTTCTCTTCAACACATCTGAGTCTATCAGGTGATATTGCAGACTCAGTTGCTCCCTTCCAAGCCAGAATCCACCATTTTGTCAGATTCAACCCTCTGACAGTACAGCAGCCATTTCTCTGACGCTGCAGAGCTCTGCATAAAGGCTAATGCAGATCAGACTGTAATAACTGCACGACTGTTGCGTTAATCAAATGAAACGTCACAATTCCTTCTTGCACGGGCAAAGTTTGGCATTTAATTATTCATGCAGTTTGGATCTGGATCTAACTTAAACGAGTCGGTGCGGCTCCGGTGGTAACATGTTATCCTCACATGATCTGGTTCCAGACAGGTCGCAGTGGATCAGTCCCAGGACAGCTGCCACTTCTGTGGTTTAATAGATGCCCCAGAAATAACGTCACAGCCACTGCCGCAGTGCGCATCGGCAAACAAAAGCCGCTCAAACTGCGGGGAAATCCCTAGAAAAAAGCGCGGCCACTGCGGAAAAACTAACGTCTGAGGGATTTAAGGGGAATTGCCAGCCCTCCGCCATGTTCTGGCATCTGCTCGCTTGCGGACGACTGGGTACGTATTAAATACCAGCAGATCTCTTTAAAAAAAAAAAAACAACAAAAAACACACACACACACACACCGGGATGATGCTTAAAAAAGAGGGAGCCTCACAGAGATGTTCATCAGAACTAAAACGAATCGTCCCTCCATGCGGGTTTTATTTCTTATTGTTGTGTCCTGATGTGGTGCGTCGTACCTGAGAGCTGGCGGGTGTCAGGCTGGCAGCAGGAGCGGAGCGGCTGCGGAGAGACGCGGATCCGTTTATAGCTCTCAGGACAGGCGGGGGTGTTGCGTAACGGCGCACAACAGGCTCCGCTCAGCATCCCAACGAGGAAAACCGCTTTAATACAGAGAACAGCCGCCTCAACGAGCCGCCGATGTCAGTTTCATTTGCGCCGTAACACTATCTTGAAAGCAGTGTCCGCCATTAAGTGGAGAAAAATTAGTTTTTAGATTTTTTTATTTTTTTTATTTTCTGGACTGCCCGTCCGATAATTAAAATGCCTCACATGCGCATTGTTTTAGTGTTTAAGCAGCTTGTCTGGACGGAGAAAAGTCGTTTAGCAGGCTGCATCCATACACAGGAGGTAAACTCTCTCCAGACGCGCTGTGGTTGGATTACCGTGAACCCAACCGGCCTATAAGCCTGTCTACTGCGCCTGTCCGACAATTAACGCAACAGCCACGAGCCAGACGAGAGGTTCAGTTCCAGGCGTCATTCATAGCAAATCAGTCATGATTACTCCAACTGTGAAGCCTGGTGTAAAGTGGGGGAGCGGTAAAAACAATTTCACATAACTTGCTTGAAATATTTATGGATTTGATGAAAGTATACTAAGCTGTGTGCATAATCTGTTAAAGTATTTATACAATTTAAATGTCACGCATTCTAAAGTTACAGCTGCAAACTTTTGAGGTCATGCGTCACAACGACTTTGCACATCCACAATGAAGGATGATGGGGATGAGGAGCAATTTTGAAGTCCTACTCCAGATGATTAGATTTAAACCTGGACTTTGACTGGGCCCTTCCTAAGTAAATATGCTTTGACTGAAATTAAACATGGCATTTAGGCTGTATTTTCAAGATGAAAATGACATTTTGTTCTTAACTTAGTATTTTTAGCTCCAACCTTCAACTCTGACTATCCTCTATCATGGCTGAAACAATGCACTCCTACAGCAGTGAACCTACCACCCTCATGTGTTGCCAATTTTATTCAAAATGCAGCCGTTTTCCATGATGAACAAGATAATCTCATCCCTACTCTTCGTCTTCTTCATATTTTCTGTTTCTCCACATAGCTTATGAAAAAAAAATAACCATTTTGGCTTCCTTTTAACACTTACCTTCTGCTTAAAGCTCTTGAAGAAAGACATGGTTTGTGGAGTTCATGACAGCTGACCAACCTGTCAAAGGATTTTGGTTTCTTGCAGCTCCAGCATAAATGATGAGTTCCCTTGAGGTCGGATTGCGTCTCCTGGCAGGTTTGGAGTTGTGCTAGTTTTATTTCAACTTTTGGGTGATGGATTAAGCAATACTCCCCAAATTTCCTAAAACTTGATAATGCTTTACAGAGACAGCCCTCATTCACATGTCACCATCCTAATCACATCTGGTGTTTCTTGGTCTTCATGATGTCGTACAAACTTCTAAAGTCTGCACAGATTTGGAAATGAAAACCCAAAGCAAAGTCAGATTTGCCACTGGCTGTATTTGATACATTTCCATTACATGATGGTGAATAAAGACATTTTTCTGGAATGTTTCCATTACAATTATATACCATCATATCCGTTTACAGTACAACACAATACACAAAGTCCCTTTGATTCCTTGTATATCAACACAGAAGCAAAGATTGAGAATATATATAATCAGACAGAATATGTCTAAAAAGCTGGATTACAAGCGTCTTAATTAAGGCATAAGTGTCTTAATTAAGGCATAAGTGCATTATTTCTACTCCCATTGTGGTGCTACTTGTGAAAAGCAATATTAACACATTGGTTTCACATATCTAAATGAGACATATCAATTAAAAAAACAAAACTAAAGTAAACTTAATTTTAAGAAATTAGATCTAATTCAATTGACACTGAAACTATTTGACTTTTCAATCTATTTATGGCATAAAACACCTGAGAAAACAGTGCCCTTCATTTGAATCACTGATATAGAGTTTAGCTGTAATTCCCTTATTGAGAAACAAAAAGCTTATTTTCAAGAAATACTGTAACCCGTTTTTCTCATGTGATAAGCACTAAGAACTACAAGGAGGACCCTGGTGATCCCTCAATTAAACAAAACAAAGAAGAAGAGTAAACATTAAGACATAATTCCCGAAACACATTGACATCACAAAAAAGGTAACCACAACAAACAGAAATATAAAGGCTTTTAAAGGCGACCTTGATATAAGGCTAGTTTCTTTCATCTCATTAGATGGGCTCAGATAATTTTTTGTCTTTCTAAAGGAAAATCTGTAAAACAAACACCCTGGCTCTTTATCCAAGTCCTAAAATAAACCACCTCACATATGCAAAAGGAGGCAGGTACAGAGTTAAAATGTAGATAAAAATGTGACAAATTACAGTTTTTGTCATCTGGGTTGTTGTAGCAAGGTATAAATGTTTTACTAAAGTTTACACAAAACAGTGGGAAATAAAGGAAAACTCCTTCTCGTTAGTGTAGATCTTTGTTGGTTTAAAAACAATAAAAAACAAGAAACGGATTTACTGTAGTATTTTTGAATGACAACACATTGAAAGCAATAATAACATTATTGCTTCTGTAGCGTCATTGCCTTGGAGAAGATTGTGCCAATTTCCTAATGAAGCTTAGATAACTGGTTACAATGCAGACTCATTTACTAGCCTTTTTCACCCAA
This sequence comes from Micropoecilia bifurca, assembly GCA_903067075.1. NCBI lineage: Eukaryota > Metazoa > Chordata > Actinopteri > Cyprinodontiformes > Poeciliidae > Micropoecilia > Micropoecilia bifurca. The sequence continues at coordinate 12,539 of CAEGAF010182126.1, forward strand.
ACATTCAGTCTGTGGCTGTGAAATTGTCAACCTTTTAACTAAAACCAGCCACTCTCCTCTATGGAGCAAAAATATACATTTTTTAGCTCTTTTCCTCTTAAGATCATAAGGTAAAAAATTTTAAATCAGGCTTTCACGTACTTCATTAAAATATGGGTCTTCATTACTATGGCTACGTCAGAAAATATGAACTCTGCTGCTCAACATCAGCACAAACTTCTTACAGTTTTCTCTCTGAATGGACAAAGGACGAATCAGTCTCCATGGGAGTAGGTTGAGCGGACCGCCCAGGGCTGGACCGTCCCGCGTCCAAACACGGCGTAGAACAGAGCGCCGAACATGTTGATGGCAGCGGCGATGTAAAACACAATCTGCCATTCCTCTATAGTGTTCTGGAAGACAATCAGCACAGACATGGATGAACAGCAGCACACACAAAGCAATGTTTCAGATCAAAATAACTCTTTAAATTAAATTAAAGTAGCAGATCGGTTAGAAAAGTGTTTCAATCATTTCTCTAAATGCCTTACATGTGATCTCTGCACAATAAAAATGATGCATTTTTGATTTGAATTGCAGACAGAACGGCTGAATTGTGACTTCCTTCTAGTGAAACCATCATCTTGGTTTCCTGTAGTAAATTAAACATTCATGGTGACATTCTTTAAAGAATTTTATGTATGGAGCAGTAACTTCTAATGTTATTAGAAGTGTTTGCTTTGGGTCTCCACTCAGAAATCAAACAAGTAAATAACTTTAAGCAGTGGTTGCAAAAATAATTTTGAATTTTTTATGTAAATCGAGCATAGAAAAAATGAAAAATCGCCCCAGGTTGAAGATGACCGCCCCCAAGTGGTCAAATGTTAACATGTACATCTTTTAGATGGAAAAGTAAAGCTTCAGACTCATTGTTCACAGTTTGAGCAACTCTAATGAGGTCATCTTTATTGGTGCGCTTGTGAAAAAATAAAAAAAGTCTTAACCTGAAATAATTATGAAAAAAACCAGCTGCTTTCAATCATGAAATACCAACTCACATTGTGTGTCAGAGCTCTTGCTATGACTGGTCCCACCATGCCAGGAATGGTGGCAAAAGTGTTGGTGATTCCCAGCAGGATACCAGCATATCTAGAAAAATATGCATGCATGAAAGTCATAACCATGTAAACAATATTTTGAAACAGTTTAATAACATTTCAACGTGTTACAAAATGTAGACTAGTTCTGAAAAGCCGTCTCTCAGAACCGGATGGGCAGACTGGTTCGCGAACATCATCTTACGAAGGAGCGATGTCGAGATGGTTGATGTTGAAGCCAGAGGCCGACACTCCGCCCAGAGCAGAGGACATGGTGAGGAAGGTCACAGCCAGGCTGTAGTCACAGCCTGTGTAACCTGCTGCCACCAGGAACACGGCGGGTCCAATCATACCTGCCATAAAAACATACAGCGGTTTTTCAATCAAAACCACCTAAAACAGGGATGAATCCATTATTGAAATAATCGTCAACTAATTTAGTAATCAATTAATTGTCAAGTGAAGCCCACAGACTCAAAAAAAAAATCACCATATTCTAAGCAGCAATTAAGCCAAAACTATTCATAAGATGAGAGTTTTTATCTTTGTATGCAAGATAAAACACTTGTGTAAATATGTTTTACCTAAAACTCTCACCTGGTTCAATTTCACTGAATGAATGCTATGTTATTGCATTTTAAGCACTAAAATTTTTATATTTTTATTTAAAAAAGGAAATGAATTTTTTTTTGTTTGTTTGTATATTTTAATGCATTTCTAACTTTATGTAAAAAAAAAAAGTTTACATGGTTGAATAACAAATCTGGAGAATGTGCCAATTTTTTAAAAATCCGATTAATCGTCAAAACAATCAATAGAATAATCACTAAAATAACTAAAATAATGGTTAGTTGGAGCCATGCATAGAAATGTTTCTTATTACCAATCAGAGAGAAGGACTTCCTGACGAAGACTGTAGAGTAGAGACGAGTCTCTCGCAGGTAATCGGCCAGTTGGCCGCTCAGCACGGCCATCAGAGCGCAGCCCAGGTACGGCAGAGCGGAGAGAAACCCGTTCTGTCAGGACAAACATCTAAATATTCTTCCTTTTAACTGAGTCTATCTGGCATTTCCTGCCTGGGTTTATTATCCACAACAAAACGTAGCATTATTTTTCAGATGTTGTGCAGCCTTTCTCACCTGCTGGATGCTGAATCCCAGGATGTCGTTCATGTAAGTCGGCAGGAGAGTCAGGAGAGTGTAGAAGGTCCAGTTGTAGGAAAAGTGAGCCACGACGATGGCCATCAGCGGCATCGAGGTTACGATGGCTCGCCAGGGGATGTGACCCGCAGAGGTAGACAGCTGGGAAGAAACAAAACAATGTGGAAATTTACCTTCAATGAATGAAGGTAATCATTCATTGATTACCTTCAATTAAAGTTTTATTAACTTTCAATTAATAAAACTTTAATTGAAAGTTTTATTTCTCATTTTAAAAAAAATGTTGAAGGAAGAGGAAGTTTAATGTTACATTTGAAAACAAGTGAAAAGGTGATTCTAGGCTCTTTGTCTCCCCCTGAAGGTGTACATTTTAGCAATAATGGCCTCATTTCCACTTTTGTTGCATGGCGTACACTATTGTTGGAGTACATCATGCAACAATAGAGACTAACGATATATATAATTGGCTTTAAAATCACTCACTAGTGACAGTCAGTGAATTAAGTGTTTATTAATACAAGGGTTGGTACTTTTCCCACGGTAAAATTGAAGCATTTTCAATTATTTCAGGCACTCAGACGAACTCCGTAATAAATTATTTTTGATTTAAAACAACAAATAAGGTACTTTTGGAGCTCCATAACTTGTTGCTCTTGCAATTTTTACATTTGAAAATCATTCAGTGCATCAAACTTAGACAAATTCTCTTAGCTTGCATCGCACATGACAATCCTACGTTTCTAATCAATAGAAGTAGTTAAATTGTACAATAAGTTGAACTATCCATATTTCTTTATATTACAGATGCTGATGTCTGCAGGTGGTGAGTTTTAGGGTTAAATGTTCTACATTTTATGAAACTAAGCTCCAGTTAACGTAGCTGAGTATTTCTGCTGACCGTCTTCATATAAAGGAATAGATAAGGCAGCATTTACTTAAATTTCATAGGTTATAAAACATATCTACACATTAATGGTTTCAAACTGCGCCTGCTAAGTTGATGCAAATTGTGGTTGAATATTTCATACAAGTCATCTGTTGCAAACTGCAGATTCACTGCGAGTTTCGTCACCAAACTGCTGAACAAGACAGATAAGAAAATAAAATTTGCAACAAAGAAATGTGTGCGAGGTGATACCTCGTTTTTCAGAGAGCTGGTGATGTAAAGCCTCTCCTGCTCTGATATCCGAGGGTGACTGTTTGGACTGTCAAAGACGAGGAAAGCCCACAGGACGAACCACACCAAGCCGACAGCACCTGGACACACATGGACACATGCTTGCCTCACCACAAACTCCGGACTTCAACACCCACATGATTGCACATACTCAGAGACGTGTGACTTTTATAGGCTCTAAGACTCGGAAAGGACAGCGAAGCAACTTTACAGCGAGTCAGCAAGAAGCAGATGCAGTGGAAGTTGTGGATGGTTTTAATCAACAAGCCGTTTCCTCTTCGTTCTGCTTAAGCACCGTTTCCACAAAACAAAGAGGAACAAACAGAAAACTCAAACTGCTTCGTCGATACCACGTCGATTCATTGCTGACGTTCTTCATCACTCATTGGCAACTGATAAAACATCTGATGTAGTTGACCTTCATCGCTGTAATTTGATATCATTTAACATCTTATAAGAAATTCACAACAGCCTGATCACAACTTTTAATAAATGACAGAAAGAAGAATAACTTGTGGGAGTCTTCATTGTTCGCCGTTTAAAAACCCAAGTAGCAGATTAGCAGAGCGACATTGGACCCACATTGGACATGCATCCTTACCAAAGAGGTAGAAGACGTAGGGCCAGCCCATGTAGAAGCAGATTTCACCAGACAGAGGCAGAGCCACCACGGTGCCCAGCTGGGCTCCTGGGACGGGACACAAAGCGGAAAACATCAGTCGTCCACAGCTGCATACAATGAAACAGCACCACTACTTATTTACAGTTATCGTTTATTTATATGTTGGAATAGTTTTAAAATATATGCATAGTGTACTGCTTCTCCAATAAGTCGTTTCGCTACAACATAAGCAACAACCAACCATCTATACAGATACATCTTTAAACAAACTGGCAGCATATAAAACAATAAATAAGAAAGAGAGAAAGAAAGAAAAAAAGAAAGAATTAGAAATAAAGAAAGAAATAAAGAAAGAGAAAGAAGGAAGATACATCCTTGTAACGATAAAGCACTCTACTGAGTCATCATGCTTCACTGTACCCTGATAGAATATTTTATTTTATTATTTTTTAAGTAAAACTTGATCTACTCTCTCTGGTTTGTTTAAACAGATTTGTTCCAGAAACACAAAGCTCCATTTGTTTACTTCTGACCTCTCAAGCTCTAAAGTCTTTCTTTTCATAATGCAAATGTGTTGGTAATATGCTATAACTTGCAGACTATAATAAATGTAGTTGATTTGAAGTTGGAGGACAATTGGGCTTGTTGGACCTCTGAAGCATTTTCTGCTCATATTTCTACCCATAAATATATTCTATAGCTACTGATGGCGTAGTAGTGACTGAAATAGAGAGAAAGCTAAATAATCAATAAGACTATCATATGGATAAATTGTTGTATCGTTTTATAATGACAATGTATGTCATTATAAAATCATAAATTACCAACAGAAACTGGAGAGTTGGTCAACCTCATGTTCCCAGTGTGCTACACAGTAAACAACCTAATCAAATCATGCTCTGCAATTGGATTTAGCACTAAGGAAATTCTCGTGATTTCAGTTCAGAATCTCTGTATCATCATAAATATCAGCACTACTTGCTGCAGTGGATTTGGCTAAAAAAAACAAACAAACAATTTAAAAAAATGCAGATAAATTATTTTCTGATTATAGTTTGTCAGACAATGAGGAACAATAAACAACTGTGTTTAGGAATGAACCGGTCAGTCGTGTCTGTGTCCTGATGAGACCTAAGCTGACCCGCATGATTAATGGCAGGAAACCGTTACTTTTTATAAGCAACCTCTGTTAAACATGGTTCTAAATCACAATGCAGAACCAAAAATGGCTTTAATAGAACATGGCTGATAATAAAGCAAACATTTTGTAGCATATTTTCCTGCGTCTCTTCTCACCAATGTATGAAATGGTGAGCAGTCTGCTTCTCTCCAGCGGGGGGGCCCACGATGCCCACATGGTGTACATCGCAGGGAACGTGACACCCTGGTTACAAACGAAAAGAAGAAAAGTTACAAGGAATCTGATAATAATATCTGGTTATTTATTATTTTTGTTTTTACATGTATGGTTCCAAGAGAAAGTATTCCCAGGCATTGGGAAGCTTTTACATAATCTCTATCAGTTTTGGACAAAGTTAAATGTACTGAATTTACCCATCATTGCCACAAATTATCAGTTACATTTAGATTAATACATTGTGACCTAAAACATTTCACTTTTGCTTCATGGGCAACAACTGAACCTCTGAAAGGTGAACTGCAGTCCTGTTCTCCATTCCTTCCCTCTTTCCATTAACTCAGAACATTTTCATTCTCCTCCCCAACACGACGTCATCATGAAATGGTGATTTTTTTTTGTCTTAGCTAATTTTAGCTCTTCCTGTAAACCTTACTATCTTCAAATTTCTTTTTAAGAAAAGTTGCAAATATTTGCAACATTTTTACTGAACATTTAAAGGGATGATTTTATGCCTTTTCCAGGCACATAGCGCCATTTTACAGCGCAATCAAGTAACTATGTCACCTTCAGTTGTTGTGAAAATACCACACATATCAAACATGACTTAAAAGAAACTTGACTTTTGCTTAGGCACTCTTGAATGGTTGCCACGGGAGATTCAAGGATTTCTCAAACATGGACGAAAGAATCAAGGCAGCACTCAGGATATGTTTTGATGAGAGAATAACATTTTAACACGACATAAAGCTGAAAAAAAGAGTTAATTTCACATAACTCCAGCCCTTTAAACTTATTTCAATAAAGAGTAGGGAGAAAATTTGATGCAACTGATGTCTAATAATTAAATTCCGTACTTTTTATAAGCAGTTTTCTCATAAACTCCTTCAGATGAAGCTTTCCAAATGAGTGTTATAGCATAAACACAGCACTGATACTTGGAGAGATTCCATTTTTCCTCCGTTTTGTGCAAAAACTTCTCGACTTGTTTAACTCCTTAAATTATGTCCGTACTGCGAGAAAGACCAACACTTTGGTGACTCTGACTCTAACGACCGTGTTGCCAGGAACGTTCTCTGCTCGCTTACCTCTCCGACCCCCTCCAGCGCTCTCACTACGATGAGGTAGCTCGCGCCCAGGTCGGCGGCCAGCGGCGTGAGCAGCGTGAACAGGGCGGTTCCCAGCACACCGAATCCCATCAGCCACTTGGCTCCGAAGCGGCCAGCCAGGTAGCCGCCGGGGATCTGCGTCAGGATGTAGCCGTAGAAAAAGGAGCCCAAGATCCATCCCTGAGTCGCAGAGTCCCAGTTGTACACACCAGCCTGAGCGAACATGCCAAGTTATTATTTTGAATGTTTCTTTGTAGAGCTACTTAGAAGGCTGTTGTACAGTACAGTGGTACGTAACCAACTGTGGCTCTAGCACTGACCGACTGGTTGTGTTTGGGTTGTACGGGGGTGTTGTGGGGGCTGCACACCGAGCCACTGTGGTTACTGCTGGACTGGTGGGTGTTGTTGAGCATGTCCACCATCGCCACGCTGAGGTTCACCCTCAGAGAGTAGACCACGAAGAAGCCGTAGCTGGAGAGCAACGCCAAGCCGTAGCGCGAAGAACAGCATGCCGGCGCTGAACGGAGGAGGAGAAAACGGATAAACGGCCAGGTGAAGAATTTCCAGTGAATCATTGTATTCGTGTCCACAACTTTTTGGACAATAACAGCCGTTATTACTGAAGAAATTGGAGAAACCCGGGTTTGTGGTCTGCAATACGTTTGTTTTTAACTGTCTCAGTACTAGACCTACTTTCAGAACCACAGGTCCAGTTTAACATCTCAGTCTGGTAAGGTCAAGAGGCCATACAAAGTACTCTAAACATGTATCTGTGCAAGTTTAATGTGGAAAACAAAGAAAAGATGTCATTAAATTAAGTAAAAATGACTAATTCTTTTGTTTTCTTCTCTTTATGTGTGAAGTATGTTTTTTTTTTACCTTCAAAATAAATGATTAGACAGCAAAACATATAATCTTGAATTAGATAGTGGAACAAACTGTACAAACATTTATTCATGCTCTTTTTTTGTCTTCGACAATAGGTATTCAGATTTGGAAAATCAATCTAATTTTTCCAGCCTTTTTCAAGACAGAGTATCTTTAAAAAAAAGAAAAAGAAAAAATATCACTGGGGCACTAAATGCTTCTATTTTAAATAAGTTCATTCTGTTTTTAAATTAAACATATCTGTTATTCTTTTAAGTATCTTGTACATAAAATGTATTACAGTTGTAGTTTATTTTATTGCATTTATGTTAGAACAAAAATATTGGCTGGGGTTTTTTTCATTACAAAATTGCTTCAGTCATCTGCTGTAAACATAAACACACCTAGTTTGTTCATAATTTTCCATTTCAATGTTATGTATTAAAGAACTTTGACATGAAAAGCTCATATTTTGCAAGAATTTCTATTCATTAAACAAGAAAAAGTATGCTCATATTTTCCGAGTTAATTCTAAACACGTCATTTCCACCTTGAACCACCTTCTCCCTTGAATGCAGAAGTAGTTGCATTAATGATGTAATTAATTAATTTACATGCAAATTCTTAGTCACCGTAGTTCGACTTGTACATAAATCTCCAAACTTTGCATTAAGCGCAGGTAGGGACCATTCTGACTCTACTATATCACTATTTATTTTAGAATTGCGAAGCACCACTTCCTTAAATTGTAACTGCAGCACTGGCACAACTTTCCAAGCCACGTTGAATTTTTGTCAGAAAAATTCTACGAAATCTAGTCTGTTAAAAACACTCCAACACTAAAGACTCGGAGCTGCAACTTGTGCTTCGCGTGCTTAAATCTGAACATTGATCTGAACTGTAACCTGCGCAGTTTTTATGCAGGTATGTAAATAATGACGCCACTGACTCAGGTAAACCTGTTTCATGAGGGAAGACCGACTCGTGACTGAGGTTGGCATAGGAACGTCTCCACGAAGGCAAACAGGAAAAGACACGGACCTTCACTGGGGTCACCTGAGAGTCAGCGAAGTCATTCAAGACATATTGGCGATGTAAAATAGTTGGTGGCAATTAGTGAACTTCTTGTTGACAAGTGTAAACAAAAAAAAATGGAAGTGGGAGCTTCTCGTCTTTAAGTGCACTTAAAAATAACATAAATAAACTCAGAAGTGTCCTTTTGCGTTCTTGAAACAAAGAAAACCAGACCACCTACTCATGTCTGTTGTGTGAACCTGGCTAGCCTATTAGCTGCAGATTTAAAATATATTATTATTAATATTATTGTTGTCTCACCTTTATGGACTTTGTCGTCTTGTCTTCGGTGCAGGAGCGGCTTTTGCTGTTCGTCTTTCTCGGCGTCAGAGTCGTACCGCTCCATGTTGACAGCAGAAAGTGTCCAGAAGACAGTAGACAAACAGCTAAACGAGAATCATCACTGTAACCAGTGAGAGGAACGTCAAGAACTAAGTCACGTGATCTGCGTCAGCGGACAGGAAGTAATGTTTTCTGTATGGCAAGTAAGTTTGTCATACAATGGTTAGGCTCTTCAAGATACAGTGCCGTTAAAAATATCCTCACCCAACATTTCAAATATACTTTTTTTGATGGTTTTAACCTTAGGTAGACATAGGGGGGAAACATATGTGCCCGAGACCAGGAATCGAGCCCAGGACAACCACGCTGAGAACTATAGCCTCTATATCTTATCCGCGCTCTGCCAACTCAGCCACCTGCCACCACATTTCAAATGCACCTTTTGCGGTGACGTATTTCCGTTTACATTTAACACACGTTGATCACTTCCAGTTGTTTTTGTTGGTATCTGCGAGAGCTAAACCAAAACAAGAACTCAAAAGTTTAAACATTTGCGGGCCACAGGTTCAACAGCGGAGTTCTGTTGTGTGCCATTTTGCCCAATGACTAGTAGGTATAATAGAGTACTTAGTTTTTTCCATTTTCCTTCTAATTTGGAGTTAAGGCAACAGTGGATAGTGGCTGTCCGGAGGGAAAACTTGATAATTAAAGCTCACACTGCGTGTGTAGCCGGCATTTCAAACTTCGGGATATTAAAGAGCCAGCATCACAAATGGGAAGACGTCGGTTAAAATGTGAGGCTGTACCAGTATTATTTGAGTGGAGCAATTACTCTCTTTCATGTCCAAAACCGAGGAGTTTGGAGAAAGTAGCTGTGGATGTCATTAAGGAACATAATTATACCTCGGTTCCTGAACCAGCCGTAGTGGATTTCGTGTTAAAATAATATTCTTAGGAAAGAAATCCACCAAACAAGGAACAGATTGGGAGCCTTATGCTGAAGCAACGTTTTGGCATTCACCGTTTTGCTTCTTCCGACAAGGACATTCAATTCTGCACAAGCTAAGTGTGTGTGCTTTGGTGTTTGTAGTATAAAGAGTATTAAGTCAATTTAGGAAACTCATCCAAAAGTTTAACGTAAAAACAAAAAGTGTTTATATTGTAAATTTGATCAAATAGGAAAAACAACCAATGCAACTTCAGTGCCCTCCAGTACAGGGGCAGCCGCACCACAAAAAACATTCCATACTAGTAACAAAGGGCAATTAGAGCCAAATCAGCCCGTCAAATTAAAGCCCAAACTTTTCTTTCCATGTCTTACCTTTACATGAAAAATTCACAGAACAAAAATCCAGAGCAGGGGGAAAAAAGCGTAATTCTTGATCCCCAAAACATAAATAATTTTTCTGCTGTATAGTAATAATCTTATGTTAGAGTGAATAGTCCCAGTTGGCTCCATTGTCCCAGCAATGTGAGATTTTCTGATAGATTATTCCTCTTTATGTTTCTTTTAAATACTTGGTGGGTTCTTAAATGAAATCTCTAAAGCAATTATTAGATGGAATAACGTTTTAGGATGAGATAAGTGAGGGCAAAAAAAAGAACCTAGGAAAAAACCCTGGGGAATTTCAAATGGCACATATAGACCAAAATGTCCAAAAATGGCCACCGTAATTTAATACTTTCCTGGATAAATACCACTTCTATTCTTCACTTTTTTGCATTATTGTTGGTGCATATAAGGAGAAGACAGTGTAATGTGGTTTACTAGATGTTTTTGATTGTAGCTACATGTTTTCAAAAGAATATTCAGTTTAATGTTACCTGTTTTGTTGTTTGTTTTTCAGGTTTACGTCTTATGACCACCTAATGCGTTTCTGGGCATTGATTGAGCCGTTTCTGCCAACTATGATCAGTGTTCGACCAAACATTGACACCACTCCCTCAACACATTCCCTACAGTCCATTGATGAGTTCTTCCTGTTCCTAAACTTTCTTGCCCTTGGATCCAAGCAACAGGACCTTACGGATCAGTACGGCGTCCATCAGTCCTCAATCATCCAGATCATCACAACATGGAGCAACTTTTTATTCACAGTACTCAGCTCAATTAGAATCTGGATACCCTATGATCAGATTCACAAAAATCTACCCAGAGACTTTGATGACTACCCTGACACTACAGTCATCATTGACAGCATTGAGCTGAGGTGTCAGTGCCCATCTTCCCCTCTCCTCCAGAGTAAGGTGTCTTCTTTTTACAAATCCCGCTGCACTCTGAAGGGGCTCATTGGGATTGCACCTCACAGGCCAGTACATTCATATCCAGACTGCACACAGGGTCCATCAGTGACGAGCAGATCACACGTGAATCTGATCTTCTAGCCCTCTTAAAACCAGGGATGGCTGTCATGGTAAATGGAGGCTTTCCTATTGACGACATCGTACCCTGCAAGGTTTATAGGCCAGAATTTCTCTCTGGCGGGCCTCAGATGCCTGCGGGGGAAGTGAGGAAGACGGAGGTCATAGCACGTCTCAGGGTGCACGTGGAGTACATTGTTCGCCGGGTCAAAGGGCACAAGTTGTTTGACTCTGAAATTCCCCTAGGCGTTTTTGGGATTATCAACCAACTTTACACTGTTGCTTGCCTACTCACAAATTATGAAAATGCCCTCTAGCAACTGCTTGGCCAAAGAAGCCTGACAAAGTATGTTGCATCTTCACTGTTCATTTTGTAATACTGTTTGCTACTGCCATAAAATTAAATCCCTTTTTCATAATACTCTGCGTGTCATAGACCCTTTTTTTCGTCTTTATCTCTGTGTTTATATCAAGTATTTGCATGACAGTCAGGCTTTGAAGTGGGATATTACATTTTCATCTGTGGTAGGATGCTGCTGTATGCTGCGAGTGTGACACACAGCGAGGCTGTTGCATAAACATAACATGTGGCTACTCTTGTTATGATGGGAAGCCTAACACAGCATGCCTGAGGCAAAGAAGAGCAGAGGATTCAAACCACAAAGTAGGCATAAACAATCTACAACATCCCATTTGTTCCTACAGCTATCATAAAAGCCAGAATATCAACACAGATTTATACTATAACTCTCACATATTGTGCACCAACAGGGTAGAACATATTAGAATTTGACAAGTCACATAATGGATTTGACCATTTTATAATAAAATTTATGTGACCCAAGATACGGAGAGAAAGAATCACATTACAACATGTAAAAATATGCATATTACACTACTTGAGGTATAGTGTCATAATGTTGTTGAAAGACTTTTTTCCTGTGACAACCCAACACAACTTAAGCTAGAACATACGTGGGACTCATAACGATCCACCCTCATTTTAAAATAACTTTTTTTTGTGATGTATGAAACGAGACAGCAATAAGTTAAAAAGTGTGTTTCAAACTACTTCCACCTTTAATGTGAAGCATATACTTTTGGACAAAAGAAAAATGATTAGTCTGGTATAAACACCCATAGCCTGACACTTACATGCTTGGGTTATATGTGATGCTAAAAAAGTAAATGCCACATCAAGCGTAGCTTTCTAGCAATCCCAGTTATTTGTGGAGAAAAGCAACTCGGAGCATGATGCCACTACCCCCATGTTTGTAGAAATTATGTTTTTTGTTTTATTTGTCTATGTGACAATGTTACATTTTGGTATCCCCACCTAAAAATTGATATTTGATCTCATTAGAACCTCAGAAACCAACATTCAACAAACTTTTGGAACACTTTTTGAGAGCCTCTGTGAATTAGTCAAAAACAAAGGAGCGTTTGGTGAGTCTGTGCTTTGTGATGAGACCACAAGCACTTTTATCGAGCTTATATCTGAGAGGGATTGCAATATAACATCATGGGACACAACATGATTCACTTTCCTCTGCTTTATGGGATTCTTTTTAGCTAAAAACATATAGAAGGTGGATTTACATCTTTTTTCCCCATAACCAAAAAAACAGACTGATGAGAATTAGTAAAAAAAAAAAAAGCATTAAACAGGAGATTGCTTGCAGATGAACTTTAACATTTTCATTCACTGAAAATAAATCAATTTTTTTCAGCTCCACAGGCACAAACTCCACATGATATTTTCTCTGAACTCAGTTACTGGTAAGAAACACAAGTTTTGGTTTTTTCGTATAGAAATAAATGAAGAGTGCATTCTTCTTTTGCAAACTCATGTAACAGCAGAATCAAATGATGTGTTGGGAATTATGTGACCTTAAAACACAAGTTTTTTTTGTAAAGATGAGGAGCAGCTGTGATGTCTCGGGGCCTTTTTGTCAAAACAAAAAGGCCCAGAGTTTGTCCAGACCACGGAATGGGTCGAAAAATAAGGGAGACACATCCAGTAAATAAGACCAGAGACGGACGGAAACACGATGGAAAAAAAGTGGAGAGGCGATTTCTGACAGCTATAGGATAAGTAATTCTCACTGATTATTCATTGACCAAACACATGCAAATAAATTCACATCTAAACTCCAGGGTCAATCTAAAATCTTGTAAAATGAAAGTCCTGGGCACCAGAGTATTAGCTGAAGACGTTGGTAAGACGTCATGGTTACAGTTTACCACAAGCCATATGCTCCCACTTATTTTCATCATGTGACAGCAAAACTAAACTTTTTCGCTTATGTAACCTTATTAGAGGGGGAGGGGGCTATCACTGCACATCATGGTAAGCAGCACACTGTGTCCACTGTGAAACATGGCAGTGGCAGCATCATGTCAGACGTCAGGACGCATGACTGAGGCAGAAGGTCACCTTTGAGCCAGAGCCTCAATACTGTGGTTAGTATCAAGGAACATAAAATGAGGAATCTGTGGCGAGAATTGAAAGTCACTGCTCACACATTCTACAAACCTTCTTTGCAAAGACGAACTGGCAAACACAATGAATGGTTCAGAAACAGGGACAAACAGACTGTAAAAGACTTGCAACTCGAACTGCAGCAAAAAGCAACCGAGTGTTGACTCAGGGGGGCCTGAACACTTTCAGATTTTATTTATAAAGGGAAAAAAACACACACACACACACATCCTAGATTTTCATTGTGAGATTATGAAGAAATCAAATTAAATCCTACTAAAATATGTGCATGTTTCAGTGGTGATATGACAAAATCTTTAAGAGGTGTAACTGGTTCTAGAAGGCTCCTGCAAACATCATTTAGTCAAATTGTGCAGTTGCAATAATTAGTCTGATGATTGAGCAGAAGAGAAGGTGAACAAAGAACAGGTGATCTCTAATTCTCCTCAAATCATTGTGTGATCCATTGCATAAAATCAAGCAAGACGGTGTTTGATTGGCACCTTCTACAGATTAGTAAATTATGAAACACACACAAAAAAACCACAAGTGCACTTATGCGTCTTACCAAGTCATCAGTTGGTCTGCATTTTAATCATCAATGTGCTGGTTCTGTTTTTGATGGCCTGTTCAGCTCCCCTCACTGTCCTGTGCAGGACCCCAATTGCCATTGAACTTAATGCTGGGAAGCAGCAGATGGACTTCATTTCCTCCATGGTTCAGCAGAATGTGTTGGTGGATCTTTGTCTTACAACCACATCCATCGTCCTTCTGACACAACAACTTAATCCAATCTTCAACTGGCACTTCTCAAAGCCGCTGCAATAACCTCTTCTCCTTTTTGTCCCACACACTTCTGTGTAAATCATCCTCAATAACAACCAATCACGCATCCTTACGTCTAATGACATAGCTACACAGTCTGCGAGTGCATGATGAACAAATGTCTCCCTCTCCACTTCTGATCTTCTTACCCTCTATCCATTCAGCCGGCTGAAGACAAGGAGCTTTTTGTACAGAACGGGGAATCACAGGACTCACATGCTTCAGTAAGGAGAAACTGAGAGATCGCAGCAGATGATAGACTTCCTCAGAAGAGAAGAAGACTGGTGAGGAACGGGCTGGAGTCAGATTTGGGGCTGGACGAGGTAACTCAGAACCGCGTGAACTGAGCTGGACTGTGCTCAGAAGAACTACCTGAAGATGGAGAATGACGGGACAGAAGCCGAGGAGAAGGTTGAGGATCTGCCCGAAGGTAGAAACTTATATAAACACGTCAGTAGCAACTTCTCACAACCCAGGTTGAGTATAACTGAATCGTCATGGATTCAAATACTGGACTCTTCAGGCCATGAAGCTTAAAATGCTAAAAAGAAATCCTCTGACTTGTTTTGTGCCAAGTTTCATTAGATTGTCTTGCTTTTCATATTAGAAAGTTTATATAATGTAAAGTAACAAGAACATTTTTTCTTTCCTTTAAATGAAAACTTTGATAATTTAAAGTCGCAAAGCCAGATGCTGTACTATGGCAAAAACAATATGTTGTTTAGGATTTATAGACGCTGATCATATTTGAGAGTTGCTAAAATACACATTTTATTCAGATATTAAGTATTTATTAAATCTTGCTTTGAGAGTTGTCTGACATGTTTTTTTGTCAGGGTGTGACGTTGGTAAAATATTTCTCCATTTAGTGGGCAATGAGAACTCGGTGTCCAATCACAAAGCTGCAAAGAGATACATCTACTTGTTTCCATTAAAGGCCATTTTTATATGTAAAATATTCTTTTGCATTGTTGGAGATAAGAGGATGTAAGACAATGTTCAATTTTTTTGGTCATAATTGAAACAAAACAAATTTATGAGAATTTGCAGTTTGTAAGAAAAACAAGACAATACAGCAAACTTGTAGACTTTTTATTTGTCCAACATGGTGGAAACTTTATGCAATCATAGCTGGATTTTGAATGTAGGTTAAAACTATGGAACACAAACATCCTGGATCCTTTGGAAAGGTTCCAATTCATGAAAACAGGAGTCCAGAACTAAAGAAGCATGAAGATACAATATGCAACTTGGTCAGCGTTTCATGTCACCAAGAGGTCAACTTGCTTGACTTGTTTTTCGTGCCTTATGGCCATTTTGTATCTTCTGATTTAAAACATTTATGAATGATTGCAAGCTAAAGGATCCTGTTCTGTTTCATGTGTTAGCCATGTCTGCCGTTACCAAGCTCCTTCTCTCATTTTTGATATTTCTATATAAAAATTAGCTTTTATTAGTTTGACTGTTTTAACTTTACAAAAAGAAATTTATGAATATATTGTTGAAAACTAAGATCAAAATTACTTTTACTGCAAGTAAAGGAGACTTATAAGCATTGGCATCTCACATGCAGCTTTTGATAATTACCTTTTGCCAACAAACTTCACTTCCGATTCACTTACTGCAGCAAATGGTGTCCCTCAGGTATGTGTCATTGGAACACTTCCTTTCATTCTCTATATCAGCAATGTTTACTCATTTTTCCATTTAAATGCTGATGATAGTGTTATTTAGAGTTCAGCACCTGCAGTAGACCTGGCTCTCACTCAGCTGCAGCTGGCTTTTAATATCCATCCATCCATTTTATTTACACCCTTCTACCTTAGTGGGGTCGGGAGGGTTGCTGGTGTCCATCTCCAGCTAATGTTCTAGGTGAGAGGCAGGGTTCACCCTGAACAAGTCGCCAGTTTGTCGCAGGGCTTTTAATGTTGTAAAATTAAATTTCATTGGTACAAAACTTGTTTTAAACTCACAGGAATCAAATCTCATGCATCCAATTAGAAAACTAAGCCAAGTAAGTTGACACCATTTACAGATTCCCCTCTAACTGTCTGCACAGACTTCAGAAAAAAACAAACGAACATGTAAACTCACTGTGTCTCATACATTAACATGAAAAAGTAGAATTTTGCTGAGGATTTTTTAAAGACTTACGGGAAGAGCAATCTGGCTTTGGATGTTTTGCTTAACTTATTTGAACACAAAAGCTGAAAATGTTTGTGTGTGCTACGATTGTTGTAACTGATCTTTTAATTAATTTCTATCCCTGCCCAGGACACTTAAAAAAATGATTTTTCTTTTTTTATTTCAACGAAATTTTAAAAAGAAAACACAGCTCCTATAAAATAAAATTACACGTTCCTGTGTACTTGGATTAATAATAATTTCTTTTTAGATATTTATTTGAAATTGTTGCTTCAAGACAATGGCACGATGCAACATCTTGACGCCAATTTTCCGCAGCTGAAGCTGAAGTGAAGCACACGACCCCGAGTCGCCACAAGAAATTTGACACGCTCCGTTCCCACAGACAGAAAGGCTTGATTGTTTGACACTTGCTACGCTTTCTTTAGCTCGCTCAGAGATATGCAGTATATTGTGCCAGCGGGCTTAGTCAATTATGCATGATAATATATGTGTCATGCGTATTTCAGATGACCCTCCTCAGTTTTGACAGTAGCCCCAAACTGTGTTGTGACATTTTAGGCCACAAACAGCAGCATTGTACTGTGATCCGTTCAAAAATGATTTGCATTTGCACATAAAATCCTTCACTTTTTGATTTGCTTGGAAGTCGCAGACTCGTTGTTGACGATCATATTTCTTGGAAGAAGAAAATGTTTTTGACTAATAAGTGGCATACTAAAAACATCAACAACAAACTTGTGCTCCAACTAACAGTCAGGGACATGAATCTCTTTCCCATGACTGCTGAAGCAAACTCTTAACTTCTGTGGAATAAAATATTCGTCGTGGTCTAAGGCAAGCAGTTTAATCACATTAAATTCCATAATGTGTTGGTCTGTTTTAATAAGCGATACATTTGTTGTGTTACGGTTGATTACTATGTGGCACTGACTAACAATCGATTAATTGATTGTTTAAGGACAATATCAATGTGATCTCAGAAGGTTGGTGCTTCATGAAGAAGTGAGCTGCATGCACAGGCACCAACAGAGTAATACTTTGCTTAAATCAAAACAGTACTTTTTATCATATACTGCAAACTTTGAGGGAAATGTACTTCAAAGTTATTCTCACGCTTATAAATCCATTTAAAAACATGTCAAATGTGTCTTATTATCTACTGTTCAGGTGATTCTGAGTCTACTGTTTTCATCAACTGCCTAATAATAAGTGAATCTATCCGCTGAGGCCATAACGTCTTTTTTGACTATTTAACGTAAAAAGTTGTAGATAGGCTTAAAGATGAAGCCTAACAGTCAAATTTATAGTTTCTCTCTTTGACTGTTGATGTTGTAGTCATAATAATAGAAGGATGTAATTACCAAATATATCATTTTCACATTAAATACAGAAAACAAGTTAATTAACAGATAATTTTTTTGATTTCATATTAAATTAACCACCTTGCAGCTAAATGAAAATTACATTTAACACGTGGCAGAATCTTAAAATGAGCCTGAAGATAAAGTCAAAGGTCGAAGTTCATGAAGTTAAAGTTACACTTTGTTTACATGAGACCCATGTATGTGTAAGGATCACACATACATTAATAGAACTCATTAGTATAGCAAAACAAACTGATTTTTAAAGCAGATGTACATACCTCACCCTCTGGGTATGTAACACCACTATTGTTTTTAAAATATTTCAATATAATTTATGCATTTGTATCTGTACTTATGTGTGTATATGCACAGAAGTAAAGTATTAAGTTGGATTGGATGTGTTCTTGGTGTGGTCAACACTTTTTATGCCTGCAGCAGCCATGCAGGCATTGGGAATTCTTCAACATCCCAAGCAGAGTTCAGATTTCAGATTTTATAAGTTTTATTGTTTTTGTTTTTTTTTCTCCAGAATATAGAAAAGAAGATCCTGTGTTCACATTAACTGTGTTATTAATTCTGATCCAGATGGGTGTCAATAGTACTGCATGCTACACCTCCAACTCTTGGTATTTTGCTGCTGATCTACATTATTTTCCTTCTTGCAGATACAACAGAAGATGTGGAGGAACGTCCCCAGGAGATTTCTCAAGTAAATAAGTAAAGAAAAAGTAGTTGTTGTGTCCCAAGTCAGAAGGGAGCTGGGTATTTCTTTAAAACTTACCGTAGCCTCAGGTTGCTTTAAAATAATCACTGACTGTGTTTGATCTAATAAAGGAGGTTCAAAATCTGGTCAAGTAAACAAACCTTTGTTAAATTTTTACTTTTGTCAACTGAGGACTTATCTTCTGACAGGAAACAATTGAGCCTAAAAGAGGTGACCAGATGTACATGAAAAGCAAAAATTTTTGTCACAGGGTGCAACAAAAAAGTCAATCTGTAGCCATTCTTGCCCTGCGGCTTTGAGGTTGGAATCTGTACGTTATTGGATAGCTGAAGTGTTTTTTTTCTTTTTTTATAAAAACAGAAGGGAAAGAAAATTCATATAATTTTTAAAGAAAACACAATCTACGTGGGACTTTTATGTCATAAATGAATATAAAACCATTAATCTATGACTTAGCCACCAACCACAAAGTAGGGGGAAAAAACAAACTTTGTTACCTTTACACTAAAGTGGAAGGAAGAATGAACTGAGGCCTACTGGTTAGTTTTATGGGTTCTGCCAATATAGAGAAACTAGACTTTATGTTAGTCAAAGATAAAAACACAAACGGAGAACTTCCTGAAAACTCATCCGATCTTCTGCCTCCAGGTATTGGGATACTAGAGATCAGTGTCAACTCTCAGAAAGAAGAACCAAAAGCAAGCAGGACAGATGCTCTATTGAGCCTCCTGCCTGATGCCTTTCACATGACTGAGAGCAAGAACAACACACAGAGATGGAAAGATAGAAGGAAGGACGGAAAGAGAGCTGCGTGGCCCATGTAATGTTCCCATGAGCTGATTCACTTATCCCACCAAATAAATTCAATCAGTGACACGTGAGAAAACTAAGAATGGAACCACAGGAGAAGACCCAAGTGGACAGAGGCTGGTGCTGATATAGGATTAGTATAGGAAATGTTGGCTTTAAATGAAGGAAGGCTGGTCATACTTAAAGTCCTTCACTGGAAAGCCTGAATGAGAACAGACAAAACCTGAATGACCCGTACACTCCAGAGGGAAACTCCACCAAACTAACGGACAGTTACGCGGATACAGAAGCTGTGAATTGTGAAATGAACAAACACTATTTTTTCAAAGCCATCAAAAAACACTTAGACTATATTTTACAAAATAGAACCATAAAAACTAATCCACTGGTCATCAGATCAAAAAGATTTTTCAAATCACAGGACCAGAGGTGGTTCTTACATGTGTTGCTGCCATCGGGCAGCCTCCCTAACACACACACGATTTATAAAGTAACGGAGATGTCAGGAACTAACACCTTCGATTTCAAATAAATAAACTGATAAAAACTAGTAAAAATGCATCACAAAGTGCTTTAAAGAATCTGTCAAGAAGGTAGAATCATTTCTGGGTTGTTTCAATTCCTGGTCAATCTATAGCTGTTCTCAGAAGTGTAAAAATAAGATATCAGGTCTTTAATTTAATTAATCTTCAAGTATTGTGCTTTGAATCAGTTACCAACTTCCATGGTATCAGCTCATGATGTGCTCACAAGTCTTAAAAGTCAGTCCTTAAAGTGCAACTGACCCCCCCTGTGAAAGCTAAGCCCATCCCATGGCAAGTTTTGAAGAATCTCAGCAAAGTGTGCAGAGCCAAGAGACGTTAAGAGACCGAGTTGAGTGTGAGGAAGAGTGGAAGGAGTGTGGTCAGGAAGAAAGAAACACTGTTGCTTATTTTGTACTTTGTCACTATGTTTAGAAAACCTTCCTTTTTTCCTGCCTGGTGGCAGCTCCCAGACGGTGACTCTGAGCAGAAGGCGCACTAGTACCTACATCACCAAACCACTTCCACTTTTATGCAGGGTGCTTGGGGAAAAAAGTGTTTCTTTACATTTACTGAAATATTGTTAGTTAATAAAGTCTAATCACAGAATAAAAACTTTTCCATTATTTATACATTCAGACAATTGATTTAATTACTAATCCTTACTACTGTTGCTTGTTTCACTGTGACTCTTCCTTTAACCTGACCCTGGGAAGATGGCGGTGACCTTTGTCCATGTGATCCAGGTGCAGGGCCTGCTGGTGGGGCTGCGCGAGGGGCTCCGCGCCGCCGTGGCCGAGCTGGGCGAGCTGCGTCAGAGGGACCACGTTTTGGAGGAGAAGCTCCAAGCACATCAGACTGAAGTGGATGATAAGATAATGGGCCTCAAGAACTCGCTCAACACATTTAAGGTGCAAGACTGAGTAAAACAGAAACATGTGCAGGTTCTATTTTTGGAGACGCAGGATTCTGTAATATGATTTAGAACGAATTCAGTTCAGGGTGAAAATGATTGACGCTAAAAAGGCCAGAAATGTGTGTCTGAAACTCGCGCAAAGTTTAAAACCATCCCGGAGTCATTAAAGGGGTCGAGTGGAGCCCGCGCGAGCATTTCACCCGGTACGCGTTCCCAGCGCGCGCGTTGTTTTTTTCTTCTTCGTGGTTTCGGAAAACGACGGTTCACTACTGTTACTTTCCCGTTGTCCAGCCATAGCATCTTTCTCGCTTTTCCTGCTCGTCGGGCCAACACTGTGTTAGGGGTTTAACGTGTGAGTAGTATACATGTTTTGGCCTCTGGTGCAATACTTTCTCAAAGAAAGTACCGTTATCTGTCCGTCCACCACGCGGGGAGAGTCAGGAACCAGATTTAGAGGAGTATTACTAAGACCTCTTTAACGTTATCACCTCTTGTGATGTTACAACCGCAAACTTTAATGCATTTCATTTGAATTTCATATTATAGGCAAAACATAACATGGGAAAGAATTTTGACAGGAAAAACACAAAAACACTTAAAGATATCAGAAGTTCAATGATATATCAAATTTAAATAAGTATTGGTATAAGTATTGGCAATATGGACCGGATCAATATTTAGACATCTCTACTCATTAGCATACTCCATCACCTGTCTGCTTCACTCATTGGTTGTAATAGAGCTGATTGTTCACTAATGTTCCCTAACAGACTTTCACAGAAGATCTGGGATTATACTGAGATTAAATTACACTCAATTTACTGATTAGATGATACTGAAGGCAATTGGATTCAGATTATCCTTATTGGCATTCAACATAACATCAGAGATGCCCTACAAAATGAAATTATGATGCATATTAAGTCACAAACAGAAACCAGCTGGATAAACTATAAAGGGATATAAAAAGAATAGAAGAAGAGTAAAATAGAATAAGAACCAGATAAAAAAAGGGGGGAAGGCCCAATAAATATAAGCAACAATATGTGCAAAACAATCAAACTCAGATGAATAAATAATTGTAATTGTTATGATCTTCTTTGTTGTGGTCATATAAAAAGCCAGTAACCAGTCCTGCTATGTGCTGCAGATTTTCATTTCACTTTCAATCTACAGAACACATAATTAGTCTACAGCAACCGGGCCAGTCACATTTCTACATGACATCTGTTCACAGGAGGAGCTGAATGTGGCGTTGTTCCACATTAGAGACATGTCCAACAGACAAAGGGAGGCACAGAAGAGGATGGAGCTGCTGCAGATGGAAAGCAACAAGGATATAATCCCCCTTCCACACAGGTAAGAGTGCAACGACGTAATGTACCTCCTGATTCATGTGGAAATCATTTTCCTGTCACTCTTTCATCTAACCCTGATCTTCTATGCTTATGCTGACCTACAAGGTCCAGCAGCAGGAAGAACTCCAGGTCAGACGTGATGGCATCGTCCGGGGACGAGCACATCTGCACACCCAGCCAATCAGAGCTCAGCGTTTACCAGAGCTTTTTCCCGACTCCCCCTCAGGGCGAGTCTCCTCAGAGGAGCAACACATCTACACAAAGTGAGTTTGTTTGTCTGTGCAAAAGTTCATCCATTCTTGGTAGTCTTGATCCTCAAGCTCTCTGGAAGCCTTTCAACCATCGTCTTTGGACTTTGGTTGATTTTTCTGTTATTTTTGTTCCAGTCTTTTGACAGAAAGATGCAGTAATCTTGACAGAAAGATGCAGTTTATGCAAAAAATAAAAAAAGAAGGAAAGTGGAGGGAATTGGTGGAAGTGTTATGCCTAAAATAACTGCACAGCAGATAGATACTGTTATCTACTGTTATCTAAGATATGTTTTAAAATGAAGATTAGCTTTTTAGAAAAGTCCTGAAGCAGGACCAGAGAAATGCATCATGGTTCCAGGAAAAACTTTTAAAACTGTTTGATCATTTAGAAAGACCAAAATACACAACAATTGAGTTAAAAAAATGTTTGTGCCTTCAGATTCTACTTGTTACTTCATTAAATAAAAACACAATAATAACATTTTCTGGAAAATAACGTCCTTTTGAAATTGATTTGCATTTAAAATGACTTTATTTTCAGTTTCTCTTATCATACAGTTTGAGTTACATGGTAGCTTGTGAGGTCAAGCTAGAAATAGCCGGCCTCACCTCATGGCTCTGATTCTGGAATCAGTCTCCTTGAAAGGGGTTAGACATTCTTCCACTCTGGAATTGCCCCTAGTGAGGCAGTTGTTATTCCTGACAGAGGAATAACAAGCCCTTAAATACACAATGTTTTTTAAAATGCCAAACAGTCCAATTTACTGTTCCATTTGGCCTCCAGATTTATGTAAGTCAGGGTTTGAAACTGAGTCAAACAAATTTTCAAAAAACAAAAAAAAAACTTTTCTCTTTTGTTTTTGTAAAAGCACTGATATATATATTGGTAAATATGACCAGACAAAGTTGTAAAACAGGCTTTCATCACATTAATGAACTTCCACTTCGAGTTGATTCATGATTGGTCAAATTTGACGTAAAGGTTTTATACTCAAATGTCCAGAATATTACAAATATTTAAAAAGAAATTTAGAAATACGGGCTGGTAAAAGCACAGAATTTCTAGAAGAACAATGAAGTAGTTCTTAAAATCACTTAGTTGTTTTTTTTATGTCAAATATAACTGGAATGTTATTTTTAGAGTTTGGTTCCTTAATGACAGAAAAACTGTAATGGTCTGGAAGTGGAGCTATAAAGACTGAAAGAACTGTCAAAAAATAAAAATCACCCAACAAAAGCCTGGAGAGATACTGAGATAAAGTCTGGCTTGTTTACAGGAACCCATAAAGACATGAGGGATGTATTTTGCATAGATATGTATATTTTCCTTTTACTCATGCTCATGTTCACATGTTACAGCTTCCACTTCTGAACAGGAGGTTCAGCAGCAGCAGCAGCAGCAGCAGCAGCAGCAGCAGCAGCAGCAGCAGCAGCAGAAATCTCCTTCATGGGGAGAGAAGACGAACAACAAAGACCAGATGGAAACGTCCAACAATAAGACTGAAAACAGTAAGAAAAATCTCTGTAAAACTTCTACAAGCTATTACCAACCACAAACAAGTTAGCATGTCATAAGCAGTGGCACTGGTGACCAAAAATTTAAGATTAAAAAGGTGTTGGTAAAATCATCTGTTCCTGTTTTAAGATCTTTCTTCAGCTTTTACATACAAATCAGAAAAACAAAGTGGTCTGGAAATACAAGAAATAGTCATTTAAAAACCACGAATAACAATGAATAAATACTCAATAAAGTTAAAACTAAAGCCCATAAGCTTTTAGCTTTCCATTTAAAAATGTCTACCTAAAACTAAATTTTAAAAAAATGCAAAAAAAGTTTGATAAAATCTGTAGGATGCAGTTAATATATAAAACAAAACTCAACAAAGGTATATAAATAAATAACATCAATAATAGCAATTGAAATAATAATTAAAATAATAATGAAACAATTTTACAAATTGGTAATGTGTACAATTAATGATTAAATACTTAACTAAAAAGGTTAAATAATCATCTAAGAACCAAGCTGATTTGTTTGTAACTAATAGTGTAAAAGTAAGTAAAGTGTATGTGCCATTAAATCCAAACTTAATGAAAGTTGCTGTCATTTTAAATCAGTTTTTTTCTTTTTTTCACCAAAATCTTGAGTAGCATTGTTCTGAAAGGGAACAAGACCTCGAAGTCACAGAGTTAATGTGATTATACTTACAGTTTGTGTTGAAGGTTGTGTTTTTTTACTTACAGATAAGCGACAACGGGCCGCGCTTGAGCTGCTGGAGTCAGAGAGAGTCTATGTGTCTCATCTGTCTCTGCTACTGAAGGCCAACATCTCCTTCAACGGATCCGAAGCTCCGACTACGAAGGACAAACGGTAGCACACTCCTCAAAAAAATAAAATAATAATAATAATAATAATAATAATAATAATAATAATAATAATAATAATAATAATAATAATAATAATTTAACGTTATCGGAAGGGACACTTACCGAATACAGAGATTGAATCGCACATTTAACAAAATAAAAGCCGTGTTTTGTTGACAGACACTTCAGTCCAGCCACATTTCAAACATCAAATTCCCAAACTGGCCCTCTGAGCTAATTTAAAGGCTTACGGTGATGGAACAACAGGAAATAGATAAATCAAATTAAGGAAGGTCATAAACACTACCGAGACAGAGCTCGTTATTGTAATCTCTGCAGCACACACGTGCTACCAATGAGGAGATGACCCAATGAAACCACCGCTGGACTCGGACAAATTGTGTTTAAAAACGACTGCTTTCGCTTTAACCTGTTGCTGTTTGTTGCGCGAGCCGCTGAA
The DNA here is from genome assembly GCA_903067075.1 of Micropoecilia bifurca. Lineage (NCBI taxonomy): Eukaryota > Metazoa > Chordata > Actinopteri > Cyprinodontiformes > Poeciliidae > Micropoecilia > Micropoecilia bifurca. Next base: position 37,850 of record CAEGAF010182126.1, read on the forward strand.
AAGAAAGCCTGTTCCCGCCTCGGTCTGTAAGGAGCTCCTGGACGTCGATGAAGACGAATGTCTGGGCCACGCCATATTTTCTAAATGACTTTAACCTCACTTATTTCTGAATGATCACATTTCAAGAAAACTGTTATTCTTTGAAATATTCCCCGTGTTTTTCCCTTCTGCTTGCAGTCCTTTCCCCAGCTCCTTAAGGTTTCTGATCCAGCAGCACCTGGAGCTCCTTCACACTCTGCAGGAGCGCGTGCTCAGGTGTCAGTGGCAAGGCATCATGGGAGATGTGTTCATGAGGCTCACCAGCAAAGAGGTAAGCACGGAATTAGACTGCAGAATAATGTGGAAAAACATTATTTGTTTTTAAGAGAAGTCTGACCTTGTGTGTGTTGTTTTAGTAAAATTCAGACAAATGCTCCTCAAGAAACAAAATAAATTTTATTTAAAACAAAAAACAATAAGTCCATCTGACGGAGTTGACTGCATGACGAAGTTGACACAAAACTGAAGGTGGTGACAAACTAGTGAGTAAAAAGAAAAACTTTGTACATGTGAAGTAATGCAATTTATGTAGAATACATTAAAATGAATTAATTGCACATTTAAGTGAGATTTGACAACAATTTCACTGAAATTGTGAAATTGTGAAAAAAACTCTGATGGAGTTGACATCTGACGGAGTTGACAAAAAGCCAAACTACCTCAATTTACATTATGTTAATCTGAAGGAGGCCATATTGTAGCTCATCAGGTGCATAGAATCTTTACATTTTACCAAAATTAAGCCTTTATTTCACAAAATGTCATCAAAGTTTTGTAAAATGTCAGTTACGGTGTTGACACAACATGGTTGTGACAAAAAACTTGGGAATAAAAAGAAGAAAAAACTAAAGAATAACATAAGCAAACCAGAGCGAACTAGCCCTCTTAGCAAAGGAAGAGAAAGGAAGAGGTGATGGGGTCCTCAGAAGTTCTGGTGCCCCCAATAATGCCTGATTTTTTTTTACATTCTTTTCACATGACCCAGGTTAGTTTACTCAGATATGTGAAAAAATTATATTTTGTGTATATTTTATTCAAATTTTGTTCTTTATCCATAGGACCTGTTTTGTCCCTATTCTCAAGAATCACTGATTATAACAAAATGTTATAAATGTGATGGAAAAGCAACATTTCTAGGAGTTTACAACCAAAGAAGGTGTGGCAGAAGGGGGTAAAAATCACGAGTTGAACAAATGAAAACATTTTCTCCGTTCAGAGTGATTTCCTGGACTTCTACGTCTCCTACCTTAAAGAGCTTCCAGATTGTCTGTCCGTTGTCACCATGCTGGCGTCCAGCTCTATGAAGTCTGCTGCTTTTGTGGATGTAAGATTAAGAAAAAAAAATTAAAACCCCTTTGAATGCTTCCGTAGTGTTTGAATTATGTGAAACACTAACTTGTTTTCTTCTTGTCCTGGTTGGCTGTGTCCTGCCACCATCAGTGTGACGTTCTGGGGGATGAATCCAGACCTTCGCTTTACACCCTGCTCCTCCAGCCAGTCCAGAGGATCCCAGAATATCTGCTGCTGTTACAGGTGGGATCTACAATGTTAGTTCATTTTACAGTATTTTCCGCTCTATAAGGCGCGCCTAAAAACCTTCAATTTCCTCAAAAGCCGACAGTGCGCCTTATAATCCCGTGCGCCTTATATATGGACCAATATTGAGCCTCAACAGGTCTAGCAACTACGGTACGTTCTCCATGAACATGTTGTGCGCGAACGGAGAAGGGTGACCATCGTCCGGCCACGCCCCGGCCCACTCATGGAAGGCTCTCCTCACCGACCCCAGTTGAACTGTTAACAATCGTTATGTAAACAAAGTGGCTTTAGACATTCGTCCTTTAGTGCAGCTCCATCTAGTGGATGCATAACGTAACTCCAGCCTCTACTATAGTGTCTATTCTCTGCGCCTTATAATCCGGTGCGCCTTATAGTGCAGAAAATATGGTAGTTAAATTAGTCTTGTACTAAAAATGCAGAAAATTGTCTCAGTTTAATTTAGCTACATTCACAAAGTTGGGAAAAAATATCCTACATTAGGGAAAATTGATCATTTTTTTTCCTCACAAAAACTAGCCCAGCATTTTGGAAAAGAAAAATCTTTACTTTGCTTCTTTAGATGGAGCCATGTGCTCCCTAAATATAATGTGACACACAGTTCCATTTTTCCTAGACACACTTCAGAAGGGGTATGACAAGAGAGAGCATGTCCTTTCAATAACATTGATACGTGCAGTTCTTCATTAGCAGTGACTCCTCCAAAAAACGGCACCTGAGGCAATAATTTAGTTTAAACAAACTGGAACTGTACCAGAATTGACAACCCATATATTTCCTGACAAAATGCAGGAATGTTACAGGAAACAAATAAAATGTCCTTGGCTCGCAGCGTGAGATCTGCAGCAAAGACTTACTGTCAAAAAGATAAACTTGCAAAAATCCCCTGCAAGTTTAACTGGAACTTGGTGCTTTGGTCTGACTAAAGGCGAGTTAAAGGATGTTTGAGTAAAAATCTGGTGGCCTCCGTCATAGAACAGGAAATGGATCCTTGAATGTTTTAACAGGAACATGGTCAAATCAAAATAAAGCCCGTATTTTTGTGGCAAAAGGAATGAAAAAAATATCATTTTTAGGCATTTTTACACATGTGCACCCCTGCTTGTTTTATAAATGTGCATAATTAATCTGCATCATTCACTTTACCCATTACCTAACTGAATCCACTGCAACATAACTGAAATAAACTAAACTAAATCTGGTTAAAATGTGTGTTTTCATCATTTTGTTGAGACCTAATTTTCCCTTTTGCATATTTGAATGATTAAAATGTTTATGTAAATATATAAATATATATATGCATTTGTAGGGCCTGCTCAGACAGACAGATGCAGATCACCCAGACTACTACCTGCTGCTGGTCTGCGTCCAGCAGTTCAGGTCCTTCACAGCGCAGTACCACCACCTCCTTCAGCACAACCAGGAGCTCCTGCTGCTCAACCGCAAGGAGGTGCAGAGGTCAGAGCAAACGCCCGGCACAAAGCATCAACACAGCCAGTGGAAGATAGGGGATTATGGCTCCCCACCCAGGGCGCCACAGCCACATGTGGTGGGGTAATCAGTCAGCTGTACTCCAGACAAAAAAAATGACGGTACACCACAGCTGAAGCACTAAACTTGGTGTTGGTATTTAATATTATTATTATTATTAGGAATCTGAACTGCATTTCATCTAAAACATTACATTTTAAAATGTTAAAAACTTGATTCGTTTAAATCTGAAATGGTTTTTCTACATAAAACACAAATGATCTTAAATACAGTTTTGCATTTGTGATGCCTTTTATTCTATTTGTGAAAAACAAACAACGATAATAATAAATTCTTTTCAAAACTTGTTGTCAAGATAAAGTAAAAATAGAAACAGAAACCCCTGATTGTGTTGGACTGTTTCTGGTATGTTGCACATCTGGTACTTTCCAGAACTAACTCTTATTTATATTTTTACTTGCTTATTTTTTACGTTGCTTGAATCTTAAAATCTCAAATCCATCCATCCACCCACCTACCCACGTATGGATAAGGACGGATTCACCCGGAGCACATTTTATGCAAGAACTGGCCCTGCCAGATGCGTTTAATTCATAGCCTTTAAAAATAAAGGTTTTCATCTGTTTGTCCAATCTGCTCTGCTCCATCAGCAGGTCCAACATGAAGCAGCTGTTAAAGACGGTGGAGGGAGGGATTCAAACTAACAACATTGGTTCACCTTATCCTGGCAGTAATTCAATGCTGTGAGTGTTTCAGCTGCTTTGTTTTTCATTCTTATGTGATGATAGCAGATTACAAGCGTGCTACCTATTCCAGATCTCTGGTTAATCCTTCAAGCAAGTTTTAATGACCTTTTCTCCTCAACAGGGAGCAAGCTAACATGGTGAAGCGCCGGAAGCAGTGTCTCTTGGAGCAGATTCAGTCTCACCGCTTCCAGGATTGGGCTCACAGTCAAGATGCACAGAGTCACTGCTATAACACAGAGTGGCCATCCCAGGTGCCGTTCTTCAGCCACAATCTGGACTCTCGGAATCCAAAGCAAACAGGTATGTGGTCGAAAGAGCTGCTGGCTATTGTGTCTGGTGAACTTAGTTCTGTTAAGCAAGATGAAATAAATTGAGAGAAGTTGATGTCCGGTCAAATATGTTCTCTTTGTCTCACATAGCTGATTGACCAACATTTGGCCTCTAGGTCTTGGCAGTATCCCAGAAAGCGAGATGTCCGAGAGGTCACGTCAGCACAATCAGGTGCCCACCAGACCGGCTGAATTTCGTCAGGTTCAGCCCGGCTCGGCTCTGGCTGATGCCCTCGGGGAGTTCCTCCTTCCTCCCGACCCTCCAGGGATGGAGAGTCTCTATGACGAAGATGGGGTCTCCCTTCACGACACATCTCTGTTCGACCACTGTTCATCGGCGTCCTCGGACTCCTCCATCGACATCGCCTTTGTGAAGTGCCCCAAAGTCCCCCAGGGATCCCATCATGCGGTGGCAACCAATGTGCCCACAAACCGAGATGTCTTTGGCAACGGAGGAAGCCCAGGTAACGGTTACAACAAACTGCCCAACCGGGGTTGTGTGTCACCAGATGAAGCTGTAATGATAAGACGCAATCTCCATCGGCCACTTCAAGCCAGCCAGCATAAGAGTAAGGTGAGTGCATCCAAGTAGATAAGATTTTTCGGTCAACATGCACATCCCCATAAATAAACTTTTTGCTTCTTCACTGCTGTAAAGTCACTGAATGGCCTGCAGATGGAGAACACATTGAGTGGTCTGGATGTGGGACCACTTTCAGACCACCTCCAGAGGGTGGGACTGGGCAGCCACACCAAGCTGGAGCGTCAGGGCAGTAAGGGCAGTAAATGTTCCACCCCGTCGCATAAAGTCCACAGTCCCCTGGGGAACACGGACAAACAGAGTCCAGATCTTCACGGACTGCTCAACATTGTGGGTATCAAGAGATATAAGTGAGCAAATTCAAGTGCAGTCAGGTGTGAATTTTGATCTCACCTGACAGAAAGCGATGAAATCGCTTTCTGTCCAAGGTGGCAAAACCCTTGGCAGGCAAGAGAAAAGGGGGGGAAAAGAGCTATACAATACTGCCAATACCATTCACCCCCCAAATCAGAGTGTTCCAATAATTTTTGTGGCCTAGCATATAGTCTTACAAACAATTGTAAAAGAAATGGTTGCTCTCAGGAAATCACAGAATTGAATGACAGTAACTAAGCTACAAAGGAGTAGGCCATAATGTCATGGACCAGGGTAACCGAATGATGATATTTTGATATCAATGGTGGTTTAAAAGAAAAAACTAGAATCTGTTTTTGTCTTCCTGTGTTTTTTTTTTTTTTATATGAGCAACTAAATAAGTCCTTGTTTCTAACCTGAGCAGGACTCAGGCATCCAGTCATGGGCTGACGAGTCAAAGTGGAGGAGCACAACAGAGGAAAATAATCACACCCCCTTCAGCGAGAGGAGTCGCAAGGACAAGGGAGGCTTCAGGAGCTCATTCAAGAAACTCTTCAAAAAGAAGTAGGCATGGTTATTTACCACCTATACACTCTGTACCATGTGAATTTTAAAAGGGCAAAACAAATATTAGAAAAGATGTCAAGACAGGACAAATAATGTCAGTGAAAGTATAAATATTGTGCCATCATGAGCACCTGATAGAAGATAGCTTTTTTATTTTTTGTCCTCCAAACAGGACTGCTGATGAGAAGAAGGAGAAGGGAGGAGAAAAGACACCAGAAAATCAGAACAGTGAACATGAAACGTCAATGAAAACTCCCAAACTGGTCCACCTGGAGATAAACCGTGGCACAGCTGTATAATTTGTGCTTAGTGGGTATTTCACTGTTTTGTAAAAACATTGTATGAGCTGCGCAGCAACTTTCCCAATTTGAAACGTGTTTTTTTTTTCTTCAGTTATACCCCCAAGCCTTCAAACTGAAGGAAAGCACTAGTTCAAATACCAGTGGTATTTTTTTTTGTTTAAACAAAACCACAAAATATGCTAAATTCAGCCGTTTTAAATTCTTTGCAACATTGACGATTGATTTAATAGCATCAAAATGACTAGATGTAATTTTGTTTTCAGTCAGCTTGCGCTTTCATCCCATGATTGTAATCAATTACAATTTTCTTTTGTTGCTTTTCTTTTTGTTCAACTAACCCATTCATGCCAGTTTCAGTCATTTAATCGTTTTCTTTTTAAAACTCAAACTATATATTCCAGACACTACTCCTCCATTCATCTTAGTTACGCTATATTCAGAATTACTGCGATATACTTAGGAAACATTAGAAATTACAATGTTTTCAATTGTTTTCCCTGCACTTGATTTATCTTGAGAGAAATAAGCTCAATAAAAGTTCTCACTGGCTATTTTTCTGGTGTATCGGCTGATCTCTGAATTATTGTAACACTAAAAGATGCCAACATCCATTAACACTTTGCAACCTGAAACTCTTCAGATTTCAGAATAATGTTTTCATAATCCTTGAACTTTTGCCTACTTTATTTCGTTATAACCAAACTTTAATGTATTTTAGCAGGATTTAATGTGGTATACCAGTGCTAAGTAGTGCGTGACTGAAGTGAAACAAACAAAAAAATTGTTTTAAGTTAAGCAAACTAATAATAAAAAAAAAACTCAAGTGTGGGCAACTTAATCCCTGATAACACTTTGCTGTGTTCAAAGTTTTAAAACACGCAAATACTTTTGCAGTATTTTAAGGCAGCACAAATGAACAAAGTACAAGACACCCGGAAGCTTCAGTTCCTTCTTTTTAATGTGTTAACCTGTCATCTCATAAATCTGTTACACTTCTGAAACAAAATATAGGCAATTATACAGTATGTAAAACAAACCCATTTTTATTTTACACTATTTACACTTTATAACGTTTGCATTGCATTATGAAAACAAAAAACAAAAGTGATGCGATGGCGACAGAGGAGACGTCACTTGCTGTTTTTTTTTTTGCTCAACATCGGAAAGGAGACAAGGATCAAACGGCGCTTGGGGAAAAACTTGAAATACTTAACACTGATCAGCTAATGAGCATCAGACAGGTGATGCTTCCAAAGAATGAAATCCCAAGGCGATGATATTTATGTCACTTAGATCTTTTTTCATCCAGAAAATTCACACATCTGGTACGCAAAACATCTTAAAAAGCAGATTAATTCTACAGGATACTTGACTCAAGTTGAGCAGATGCTGTTTGAAGATTTCACCTGGTCTCAGCATTTATAGATTCGTTCGTAAGAGGGAGGAAGCTAGGAAACAGCAATATGTAATCGAACATTGATGGACATTTTCCCATGACTGTTACGGTTAAAAGTCACGAAAAGGAAAAAGAAACAACATTAAGCAACCGAAACAGTTTGGTCAAGAAAATCCACAAGTGATTCTAAAAAGAAAATCAGAAATAAATTCAGACAAAAAAGAAAAAAAAGAGAAAATTACGAGACAATATGTAGGTGCTGTGAGCTGTTTGAAAATTTAAAGAGATTTAGACATGATTTGTTCAACACAAACCAGCTGAGATTGGACTTTTTATTTCTGTTGAAATCTAAGATAAATCACGAGGTAGACTATCTAAATATGGCCACAAGGTTCAAGAACATGTTTAAGCGATACATTAAAAAATATATACATATCTCGTCTGACATAAAAGAAACCCCAATGTTATTTAATCATTTTTTTTATTGTTTGATTTTTCATGTATGGTTTTAAGTGTAAAAGGAACTTTGTAAATTAAACTGAGGCTTAAAATTTGATTTAGAATAAGTTTGGCATCCATGTCTTCAATGAGTGTCTCCAGTTTATGAATTTTAAGAAAAAACAACTGAAAATAAGAAGCTCTCCAAATAGTGTGTTTAAATGGAACTTGAGGAAAGTTTCCTTTAATAAACAAATCCCACATGTACAGGCAAAGATAGATTTTCTCTCATTTTGGGGCCTTTTCTTTTTATAGAATTTTTAAATAATCTACTTGCTTGACTTCTAGCTTTTTAAAATATATTTTATCTGCTACTAGAAAGACAATCATCACTCTGTAGTTATGTCTAACCATATCCGTATTTAGTTGCCAGCACAGATGATGTCTGTCCAGAATTTCTCCTCCCAAAGGTTGAAACAGGTTTCATGGGCTATGAGGAGCAGTAAGCCTCAGAAACACACCAGCAGGGGGCAGCAGAGGTCTTCCAGCTGCTTTGTCGAGGCAGGAAGTGGTTTATTAGCTAAACCAGGGGTGTCAAACTCAATTTCACCGAGGGCCACTTCAGCATATTGGCCCTCAATGGGCCACATTGACGGTACAAATCAGGAGAGCCCAGGTTCAGTCCTCCAGACTGAAACTTTTAGATGCATCCCTGCTAAAACACTCCAGACTAAAGGTTGACTTCCCTCATTAGCAGCTATTCAGTTCTGTAGAGGTTTATAATGAGTCAATGATCCAGGTGTGTTACAGAAGGTAACACATCTAAAGTTGCAGATGGTAGCTCTGCAAAACTAGACTTGGGCAGCCCTAGTATAAATGTATGGCAATACAATGTTAAAATAAACTAAACACCACCTCATATTGTTAAATAACGTTTTGGAGCGTCTGGTTAGGAAGCGCATTCAAAACCTTTGGTTGAAATGGCGTTAAATTCAAGTCTCCATTACAGACCAGAGAAAACTAAAGAGAATGAATTCAACGTTGTGTTAATCCATTTGAGGAGCCGGCAGTTAATCTTGAGGAAATACATTAGGCTGTAACATGCGCAGTCCGCTGCTCAACCACTGCAGACGCGGCTACACCGCTGCGAAGAATTAAAAACCGCCGGAAGTCACTCACTACTCATGCAGTGCATTTAACAAATGGAGCCTTGGTGCATGTTACCCAGGAAACCGGCTCACTGGAGGAGCTGCAGACGTAACTTCTGTCCCGTTTCGGAGATTCGAAACCACGCAAACGTAAATAAAAAATCCCGGTAAAAGCCACGCCGGACCCCGCAGGGTAAAACACTCAGAGTTCAGTTGATCTGTTTGGATCAGCAGATCCAACTGACTGATGAATTAGCTCAGATTTTTCTGCAGATGGGAACCAGACGGATGTGCGTTCAGACCCCAGCGGGTGAAGTGATGCTAATTTAAATGAAGTCGCTCAATTTAATTTATTAAAAGTTATTGGGGCCTCAGTCAGTGGTTTTTGTCACTACAGAGAAAAATGGAAATACATTTATCTGCTTAATTTGTGATGGGATCTGGATTCACGGTGAATATTAGCTAAACCGCATAAAATGCGGCTAAATAGCCGATGTTAATATGATTGTAATTTCACGGATAAAAGTACATGAACGATTTTTTTTATGTTGTCGGTCAAGATGATGGATAACAAAAAAAGTCTAGCGCCACCTGCCGCCCTGACACCAACTCACACACATCTTCATTCAGTCTTACTTGTAAATCGATGTTTCTTTTCTTGGACATTTTGATGTTAGCTTGTCCATGTCTTGGTTTTATTTGCTGGTAAAATCAATAAGCAGTTTGAGGTGACTCTGCTGCTCTCTAGTGGCGAGAAGCCGGTTGACCAGCAATCGGAATGCATTATGGGAGATGTAGTTTGTAGTCAATTCGTACTCAAAACATATTTTAAGTCAATCATGGGCCTATAAAACGCTGGGGAGGCCACATAAAATGACATGGCGGGCCACATGTGACCCGCAGACCTCGAGTTTGACACATGTGAGCTAAACGAAGGGGTTTTTTACGTCTCGTCATGGATGCCTCTCTTTGGACTTTGAGATGAGGATTAGAATTTCACAGAGCTAAACATTTTACAGCATTTTTTAAATCTCTAGGGATGGAGCTGAAAACATGGAGCTCCTTTTGATTCCATAGAATGTCGATATAAAGATATTTTCGTACCCAGAAATATCTTTAACAGACTAGTACTTAAGGAAGGAAAAGGCTTAAAAACGCCTTTCTCCAGCCAGCTGACTGTTGGCTTGAAAAAATAATAAATGTACTACATCTTAATACTTGTTGCTATGGGTGAATACACATCTGAAGCGACGCGTTACGTCAATTTACGTGTGTATCGGACTTCATGAGGTAAGCCGGGAGAAAATAGTAGAGTGGACTTCAGCTGTGGGTAGTTTTATCAGAAACTGCGATGCTACAGACGATAGCAGAAGAGTTTTTGGGCGTGGCACGTTGGCGTGTTGACAGTGTGGATTGGTCACATCAAAGGGGGGTATTTGTTGTCGGTGATGCGAGTTGCCTTTCACAAGATCAACTAAGTTATTTATGTCTAAATTATTAATTTATTGGGTTATATTAATTTGTTGCTGCTTCTTCAAAGTGACCTCAGCCAGATAACCAGACCGGCACACCACACACTTCCACGCTCATACTCTGCATCTACAAGCAAACACACACTATCGTGACATCACATTTGTTTATGAAACACATTTCGTCTCGTTGTGCAAATTCCAAATACCAGTAGTTCAATAAAATAAAAGGAAATGATAATAAAACGAACATAAAAAAAGGATAAATATTTCTGAATAAAACAGCGTTAAAAACGGAAAGGCGGCAGATCTCCAAGAAATGAGGCAGGAAATGATGCATGCAGGATGAAAACGAGCATCCGCATCTTGCGTGTGTTTGTCTGGATCTCTTTGCGGGGAAATGTCCAATTACTGAAGCCGTCCACCTGAAGAGAACCGAACCTCACCGCAGGTTAAGAACAAAACAAACCAAAGAAACAAGAAATTTGAGAATCTGTGACTCCTCTTTATGTCTCCACACTTCGACAGCAGCTATTGACACATGTATATAAACAACCAGACTTTTTTTTTTAGTGTTCGACTTTGCCATTAAAATAAAAAAAAGTATTTACAAACAATTAAATAAAGGTTTAATAAGCACTTGCGTGGTGTAGTGACGGGTACTGGGGATTTATCTTTAGCGAAAGTGGCAAAAAAAAAAGATTTTAGTCTGGTCTCAGTTTTTTTTTGTGGGGGGTCTTTAAAACAAACATTTTACGACAAATGATAATAACGTTAATAAAGTTACGCCATGCCACAATAAATAAAGGGACAGTTAAAACAAAAGAAATGGAGGAGGAAAGAAAAAAGAGGGTCAGGGGTGAATTTCTGGGGCATAATGTCCCTTCTATGAAGCTTCGGCACAAACAGCAGTAGTATTACAAGTAGAACTAGTGTAGCATTGGTGTGTTTTCTGGATGTTTCTATACTCCATGTGCCGTCTTGCAGGGAAAGGTTGGAAGCTGCAACTTCACGCCGAGTGTTTAGACTCTTTGCTTTGACATAAACAAAAGAGAAGTCCCTTCCCGTCCTCTCCCCGAACTAACTAACACCTTTCACATACACACACACACGGATGCAGTTTAAAAGGGTGCAAATATCTGCATTCACAAATTCTCATAGTCTCCTGGTCACGTTACCGAGCAGGTGGGCGAGGGGGTTAAGCTGCGGTGCTGGGATGAAAGCGACTACCGGCTCGTTTCGTTGCTCCCTTGTCTGTGGTAGCGGTCAGATGTTTAGACGGCGCTGCGGCGATGTTTTGTGAGGGCGGGGGGGTCGGGGGGGGGGACTCAGTAGCTGTTCTCGTGGCCCGCCAGGATGTAGAGGTTGCTGTGGGCTGTGGGGTTGTCCGTCGGCCGGCTCTCCAACACCACCACCCTGAAACACACGCGGTTAAATTAAATAAATAATAATAATAAAATAAACCCCAAGAACATGGCGTGATTTCCCATGAATCAAAAGAGTAAAAAGAATGATAGAGAAACAGGATTTAATGTAGAAGCATCTGGTCAATCAGCAACCCATGGAGAAATCGGCTGAAGGATGTTATTTGGAGGAGGGAAAAAAAATGGCTCATCACCCCAAACGACACCTAGAACAGAGTAATAGATTTGTGACATCACATATCATCCCTTATTTGGACTCAAGAGGATCAGTAGTAAGGTAGTAGACACCAGAATCTTCCAGAATGTTTAAGAGGAATTTGTTAGGAATCCCGAAAGAACAAAAAAAATAAATAAAAGAAAAAGCCGGTGAGCGGTGCTTGTACCTGGGCAGAGAGCGGCCTCTGTCCTCAGAGTCTGGGTCTCTACCATCAGCTCGTCTTCAGTGAGAAGGTAGCAGACAGGATGTTAACGATGTGTTTGTGTGTGGATGGGTAGTCAGACTTTTCACACTTAAAGAACTGCTTAAAAGTTGAACAGAAATTTCTACAACATGTGTCCCAACTTAATATTATCATTTGTTTTGTTTTTTTTGTTTTTTTTTACAGAACTTCTTTTCTAGTCATAGTTTTATGTTTGGGACGTGTTGTGTGCTCTGATATGGCCACGTTAGAAAACATCGACGAGGACAAGAGCTTCACTTAGACTGGTTTAAGAAAAGCTGCAGCACTTTGCAAAAGTAACCAAAGTAACCATACCTGTGAACATTTTTCTTATTTGAACATTTTGTCATTTTACAACCACTTCAATGCAGTTTAGTGAGATTTTCAGGTGGTGTAGTACATTTCAAGCTGGAGGCATCCATTTTCAATTGGTTCAAGTCCTGACTTTGGATGGGCCATTGTAAGGCATGAAGCTACTGTAATCCAAATCATTGGTCTCCAAAGTCAAACCTCAAGGTCTATTTTCCCGATTAATGAGTGTTTCAGTTACAGGGAGGACTGTAATTAGACAATTTAAATAATTTTCTCTTGGCCTTTTAGTTGCTATAGATGCATATTGTAGTATATTTGTAATTGTTCCACGATCTCTTAATTTTCAGATGATGGATGGAACAGTTCAGAAGAGATTTTCAAAAATATACTGTCCTCAAAAAACAAACATCTGAGGCGTTCACAGAACAGAAGCATTTATTAATTTACTTTGGTAGCAATTCATAAGGGAATTTATTACACTGGATTTAATTTGTTTAGGAGTAACACAGGAGTAAAAGGAGGTAAAAAGCAAACACACACCATACTCAGTTATTTATAGAAGTCCCAATAAAATACGTCAAAGTTTGTTGTAAAAATCACAAAAAGTGAAAATGTTCAAAGCACTTTTGCAAGGAACTTTGCACAGAAAACAGAGATTTACACTTTGTACTCTTAGCATTTTCCAGTCATGACTGCACACATCTATCTGAAAACCTGCAACAGTAAAACTGGACGCCTTTCTCACCTGTCGGATCCCAGTAGTCTGAAGATGCGTGTGCTGTCACAGATCTCTTGCGTGATCTAGGAAAAAAAAATTAACAGATTCTACAAAGATAGAAAGTGGACAGAAATTTGAAGACTAAACAGAAATCTAGAGACTGGTTAAAAAGTCTACAATGAGTGAGTCTCATATTCCCACTAGGTTTTATTCCCCGTTTAGCGTTAGCAGTTAATCTTGACAGGCATTTTGATACCGTTATTAACTTCTCATTTCTGAGCAAAACAATCTGACAGGATAAATCTAGATTGATTAGTCGGGAGTGTCACAATTATATAAAATCTACAAAGCTAGAAGTTTTACTACCAGAGAGGAAAGCAACTTCCCCCTGGGGTTCAACAAAGTATATATTCTGTTATAAAAACACAGGTCAACGCTAAAAGATCAGACTAACCTCATTAGTCTTGAAACTTCGACCTTGCATGCCATGTCTCCAGAAGGCCAGAACACTGTCCTGAAGACAAACTGCAGGAAAAGAAGACATTCATTCTGCGTTTATCAAAAATAAGGCTTTTATCATGAAACTAAATAAATAATTGAAAGTCTAATGCTGGATAAATAAGAAAAAGTTCAACGGCAGACGTTAAATTTGTCCAATCAGGTCTGATCCTTAAAAAAATGTCTTCCTTTGGAAAGGCATACTTTGTCTACAGACATACTTAAGTTGTTGGACTAATTATTCGGGGGTAGGACGTCCTAACTGTTTCCTCAGCTAGAGGACTTAGTTTTAATCCCCAAGTAAAAAAAATTACTTGTGCTTATGTGCAATGAAATATATTCCTATTCCAGAAAAATAACTGATTTGTCATTGACATGTGAATATTTCTTTAAAACAACAGCATATTGAATAGAAAGTCATGTTTTTTTTCCACATTACTGTAATAAAAATTTGTTTCAAAAGCTTTCTTAATCAGCTGGTACGTCTTCCTTCTGTTACCTATAGCTTCGATCTGGAAGTTGAAGGTGAGTTCAGCGGACAACTTCCGGCTGGATTTTAGCCGACCTTGGAGGTTCACTATCTTTATACATCCTGAAAGACAAACAAAGATGAAATGGAAGACAAAAAATTAATCAGAGTGTGACAAAGAAATATGTTTTCATTTGGTCTAAAATTGTAAACGTTGAGATGAGTAGAAGTTGTGTTTCTCACTGTCTAGGCAGACCAGAATAGTGTCTCGCTCCAGCTGCGTTACATGGATCACGCATGTCTGTGGCATGTCTGCAAAGAAAAACATCATGACCGAGTTTGATTTTGACTTCAGTTGTTTTTTGCTTGAAAAAAAAAGCCCCAGAAAAAGCCACGCCGTTCTGACCTGCTTCAGTGAACCAGGAGGAGGTAGCATTGGGGTTGACGGTGCCGAACCGGACCACCTGGTTGAGTTCGGTTCCTTTGCTGACCGCCACGCAGATCAGAGGATACACGTGCTCCGGGACCACCAACATCTCAAAGACCTCTAACGGACATGGCAACGGGAAATCGATGTTCTGCAGAGGAAAAAGGAATTCGAAATATGGGAGAAGGTTTGTGGATGTAAAACCGCATCAGATAGCAGATTCTATTAAGTCAGTCCTTGCTTCATCTTCAAATTTCATATTTTTATAGACTTGAATTTCTAGATTGTGCACATTTGACAAAATATAAACTAGCATAGTTATTACTGCTTTCATTTGGCTTGTTATAAAATAAAGAAATGGAAATCCTAGTGTCTAGGGAGGCACCTAACGGTTCAATCCAAGTTCAAAGTTTCAAGCTAAACCTCCCTCACCCCTCAAAACTGTTAAATGGCCCATTAGTAGTTTTCTTAAAATTATTTTTAGTGAGTGCATTCAGTTGGTCGAAAACATTTTCAATGGTTAGTCAAACAAACTGATGGTTAAAATCAAGATGTGAGACGTGGCCAATTAAAGGCAAAGCAGCCAATTCAGATACAAAAGCATTAGATTTATAAGCTATTTTTAGATTTTTGTCCTTTACAAAACAGAAGTAGGGCCAAAAAGGCTGGACAATTTTTTTCTTCAAAATGTATTCAGATCTAAAGATAAATGCCATATTTTTCATGATTTCAAAGGAATTGTATTAACTCAAATTTAAGACTTTAAGATCATTATGAATGAAATTAAAGACCTTTAATTCCACAGAAATGTACAAAAGTTCATCCAGCCAACTGGCGATAAATTTGCACTTACTTGATAGAATTTAAAAAATTAGGTAACTGACTAGCAAGGATATATAAGCAGCTAGTTAGCCATCTCAGGTCACTGAATACAATGAGGATGTCTGAGTAGGACTCAAATCTTTGCCTCACAGAAAAAGAACAAATAGAATACACAAGCTAAAATAGTCAAGCGGAGACAAAATGTAAGACTTGTGGTTAATATATTTAAGGCCAACTTCTTAAAAATGTAAATTTATAAAAAGACATTTTAAGGCTTTAATTTTAAATACGGGAATTTAAGACTTTTTAAGGTTGTGCAGATGCGTGATTAGGAAGTCGTTTAGGGCTCTGAATTAGGTGGGATGAAAATTAGCATTTATATTTTTCTGTTCTCAACAAAAAAAGGTAATGTAAAATGCTTATAATATTTTTTGAGAAAAAGAAGTATTTAGAAAAGACCTAGAAGTAGTTGTTTGCAGTTCAGGAACTGTATTGTACAATAAAAGACTGGAAAAGGTAAAGATTATAATCAAGATATGCTTTTTTCCCCATCTTATATAAATACTAAATATGTTTGTGTTTTATGTGAATGAGTCAAGTCAAGTAAAACATATTTTGTTTATAAGACATAAAAAAGAGCTCGACATAATGTAGAGCAGTTTGGGACTGACCTTGATGAGCATGAACTTCTGCATGGACTCCACCCACTCCAGCAGCATGACACTGGACTGGAAGGCTCCACACAGGTATTTATGGCCGGTGTACGGGTTACGGACTAGCAGGAAATGACACACATTATCACTCACATCTTCTTTACAACGCTTGGTTTGGTGTTACCATTTCTTGAATAGTTGGAAACTTATTGAATTAAAAATGTAATTATGATTTCTTTTTTCAAATATTGGCTTTTGCAATGTACGCACATGTACACATGTACACTAAGGAGCTGTAAAAATGAACAGTATGACAGATGCTTACCCACACAACACTTTTGGCAACTTTTAGTGTCTGGAATCTTATTGGAAACGGCAAACTTCCTAAAATCAGGCACAAGCAGACATTTCTCACCAAAACAGGCTTATAAACCTGAGGCAAATGTACAAAAACTTTATTCTGAATTGGCTGCTTTTGTTGTTAACCTATTCAAGTCAAAAAAGGTGGATTCCTACAAAAAACTGAAGAGATAAAATGCCTAAAAAGAAAATAATTAACAGGTTGGACTTTATGACTGTGGCGTTACCTTGGGATAATCTTATCAGGGAGTCTGTGGGTGGGAATGGCTACTGGTAGCTTCTGCAGCTGTCTGGCCTGTTCAAAGAGTCCAGACAGACTGTGGGAGTACAGCTGGGAGGCTTTTCCTGCAGTGGGACATTATTCATCACACACACCAGGTCACTAAAGAGTCAGAAATCTGAAAAATGTAACGTGGAATGCAAAATGGCAGAAAAAAAACTAGTCATCTGTTATAAACGAGCTTCTTAACTCACCAGATATAGAAAGAAGACAATTGTTCATGACATACAACCACGTACACCTCCGAGGGAAGAGCTGCAAACAAACAAAAATACTTCATTTATAGCAATAACTACAGGAAAATAACTTTAGTTATTTTCCTGTAGTTATTTTCCTAACTACAGGAAAATAAAGTAACAATGCTCTAGTTGGGATAGTTTTACAATTACTTGTCTTTCTCTATTCTGCAAGAATGCAACTCATGCATAATCAAAAATTGTAACTTTTTAAAAAAAGAACCGAGTGTATACTTTTTCATCCACTCATTGGTCACATTAAATCCCAGTTAACCACATAGATGACTGTGGTTTTAGCAAAACGGTGAGAAGTCCAAGGTGCATGAATACTTTACGAATGATATTTTGCATTTATTATGTTGTGTCTGACCTGCTCCATCGTCGTCTCATGAAGCTCATTAAGGTTTAACGTGTAGATTCCCTCCTCAGCTCCGAATATCAAATACTGATCTGAAGCAAAGAAACAGAAAAAATGCTTAGATTTAACAAACTGAAGTAAAGGGAGGGAGAGGTTACAGATTTACGTTTATTGCTCTGAACCCAGATGGATTTTCCTCTTGGTTACCTCTGGTGTCGGGGTTGATCCATGATGTGGCACAATGGATCTTCAGCGGACAACCATTGAACACCTTGGAGAAACAGGCGCCCATCTGTAAAAGGGAAAGATGATCTTTATTGTTTGTTAGCCTGACTTTCTACTGTTGTCATGGTTATTCATATTTGCACCATATTTTAATGTCAAATATGGTGGAGTCATCAAACAGGATCATTCGGTCATTAACTACAAGTATAGAAGTTTACCAGGAGTTTACTAAAGATGTTTCTAGAGAGGGATGCCATTAAATACCAAATCTATAAAAAAGTGAGATAAATGCAGCTTTTAGCATTGTTTTCAATATTGAATTTCCACAACAGAATGATACTCAAAGTACCAATAACATTTTTATATCTAATTTTCTTGCCACTAGGTGGAAAACACCTAGAGTGCTTTTTCACAAATATCAAAATCCCTTGGAAGAAAATGCATTTGTCTTCTTTTAGCTAAGAAGACAATTAGCTAAGAAGACTAAAGATTTATGATTTTATGCATTTTATAGCTGGAAAAATGAAATTAAATGGTAAATGGACTGAACTTTATCCAATCATTTTTGACCACTCAAAGCGCTTTACACTAGAGTCACATTCACCATTTGCACTCACAAACGCTCACACATTTATACACTGGTATGCAGCTCGGTAGGCAATTTGGGGTTAAGTGCCTTGCCCAAGGGCACATCAACATGCGGCAGAAGGAGGCTGGAAGCAAACCTGCAACCTTTCAATCGCAAGACAACTACTCTACCCACACAGCCAGTCACTCAGTGGGTAGCCAGTAGCCACAGATGTTAAATTTCCTGCAGTAGCGACATGTTAAAAAGAGCTCATGCAAAACTTGTTGCTCTCAAGTTTAATTTAGATGGACTTAGGAAAATATGGCTCTTTGGATGGTAAAGGTTATAAACTCCTCATCTAGAAATACCAACATTTTTCCATTATATGGAATATTAAAATCAAATTCCATACTTTTCCAGACTGCATTTTGTTCTTCGGACTGTTACGTATGCATTTATTGTTGCAATCTTTGTGACTGCTTCGAAACAGTACACTCCATCCCTTATTTTAAAAGAGAAACAACTAAAAACCAATAAAACTAACTAAACTGGCTCCACAACATGATTTTACTTGTTTGGAAAACCCTGAATTGTGGGCATTCTGTCCAATGTGATCACAAAAGATACGGAAACTTACATGGACTTTAGGTGTTGGAGGAAGACCGTTACTGATAGGCTTCTAAGGCACAGATAAGAAAAGAAACATTTAGCAGTGCGCTTATTTCAACAAACAGTTCAATACAATAATATTTAGTTTAATATCTAATCTGGAATTCAAGTAGAACGTTTACTTACGGGAGCATCCTTCTTGTCTTTCCGTACGGGGACACTAGGGGGCATGGTGGACTGCCTCTCTCCAGGACTTTCCCTCTCACCGTTATGGGGAGAGTTCAGCCCATTACCTAAAACAACAACACCAGCGACACAGCGGCTGAATGAGTGTGTGACTCAGAGGTTTCAGACATATTTATTGGTTATGATGCAAACAATTTAACCTGAGGTACTGGAGACAGAGAGGAATTATACAGGCAAAACAACTCGGGAGCAGAGAGAGGGGAGGAGACTAGCAGGAAGAATACAGAGTCAAATATAATGCATGAGCAATGAAGGGTGTGAATGCGCCAACTGCTTACTGCTGGACAGCAGCTGACAAAACAACCACTGCGCACACAAGACGATGCGTTACAAGCTGCATTACAAGCTGCACCAGTGGCATGAAAAGACAAAAGACGTCTGAACTGCTGAGTGGGTGTGGTTCAAGTGTTGTCAGCACTGTGTGGACGGGCGGAAATAAATCAGCGAGCGGAGCGGCTGAGGCCAACGTCAAAAAATTCGGAATCCTATCCGCAGCTCTTGTTTGTGAAGTTATTTCTGCTGGGACAATGTGCTGCTCAGTCACAGACGGGCCTCCAGAAAACAGTGATTATCTCCTCCTCTGCTGTTGTTCTGAAAAGTCATTTTTGGAAAGCTTGGAAAGCCCGTTTGTGTGAAATGAGTCCAATATCTCCATGGTGAGAAGGAATCCGCGAGTCGTGACCAAGCCCTTGTTTTTACCCCGTCCCGTCAGCCCAACAACCCCATCCACAATGACACAGAAAGCCACACACTCGTGCTTAAGGAAGTCTTTCCCTGGCCGGCGAAGAAAACACAAGCCCATACAAGGAAGGTACGACCTGTCATAGGAAAACACAGTGCCATGTAAAAGTATTTATGGCCCTTGACAGTTTTTATATTGCCACATACTTGACCAAGGTTTCACCAGCTAAAATTTAAGACAATAAACTAACGTTTCCCTGACATTCCCGTCAGGGAAAAGCTTCTGTCCTACGAGAAAAACTTCCCTGCATAGATTAAAAATAGTACTGCCACGACAAAATTAACGTATTTAACACCAACTTAAATACGTTATCTTAAATTCTAATGGATTGAAGGTATTTTAAGACCTTAATTTCAGTTGAATTTAAGACTTTTTAAGGATGTGCGATTTTGTTGAGATTTTATCTGACAACGTAACACAAAGTGATACAATGAAAGATAAAAATCTAAAAAAGAAAAAAAAAGTGAATTTGTGTTCAATCTTCTTCAGTGAAAGCTTCATAGAACAATCTTCAGCTGCCATACAGCCTCACAAACCTCTGAGGTATAATCCGACTGGCGTTGACATCTAAAGGCTTCAATTTTTTGTCCATTCATTGCGAAATAGCTAATGTTCAGTCGGACTGGTGAGTATCTGAACATTCCTCGTCGTATTTAGGTGAGTATTTTTTGATCCAAACCACTTCATCGCAGCTAGAGTGGGGTCATTGTCCTGTTGGGCAGTGAATCTTCACACCTCTTTTAGGTCTTTTGCCGTCTCCAACTCAACATTTTTGCAAGTATCCAAAAATAATACATTCTGGTCTTATTTTAACAGTTCTCCCAACAGTTTCCTCTCTCTGCTGTACATGGTTTTGCGGCAAACGGGGCTCCAGTAATGTTCGAGGTTCTGATGTGAAACAATTAAAGGTTCACACACTGCAAGGCGCAGGAAACAAAGAAGAAAAAATAACCAGTGCTCAAGACAACCAACATGATCAAACAACTAAAACAGCATTTTACTGAGTACGTCTGGCTAAGGAAATGTGTAGAATAAACATGTTTTCCAGATTTGGAACTAGCAATCCTTTTTATGCTGGAAGAAAGCATAAGACATTCTGATTCACAGCCTGGGGCCAAAACACACTATATAGGAGAAACATCTCAGATACGCATCACAATAAACCCTTCTGAAATTCAGACCCTGGATATTGCTCTGCAAACTATTTTCTCTCTTCATTTTGCTGTAAAATATGAGTCTCAACTGAATTCTTAGTTTCATCATATGATCATCTGACTCTGAACTGTGACTTCTTCCTCCTAGAGAGTGAGGGAAAGCGGCAGTAGCTTTTGACTTACCGGATTAAAAAACAAAAAAGGAAAATAATTAGACTTCAGAAAAGACAAACAGTAATGCGGAGCAGGAGCTGATGGAGAGAAGGGACTTTAAAGAAAAGGATAAAATAAAACTTAAAAAGAGTTGCTGTTAATGGGCTCATGGAACAGATACATCGGTTAGTCTACAAGAACAAGAACTGGCTAATGGGAGACCACAAAAAAATAACAAAACTGAAGGGAACAACAGGGTCTGTGGACACTACGGCTACCAATCAGCTGCTCTTACTCTCTTCCTTTTCCTGTTCCTCTTTCACCTCCTTCAGCACCTCCCACGCCTCCTCCAGCTCCTCCTCTGTGTGAGGCGTGTGGAGCCACTCCCAGAAATGCCTAAAGCTCCCATCATCATCATCCTCTGGGGCAGAGCTTTCCACGTCTTTGCGCTGCGGGCTGTCGTTACCTAGGCTGCTGCGGCGGTGGGGTGGCAGCTTCGGGGGCGGGGGCCGCGGGGGGACGCTGGTGGACGCCTTGGCGGGGCTCGGCGTCTCTGTGGCCGGGCACCGCTTGATGGTTCCCCCTCCGGCGTCGGCGTCATTGTTGTGCGATTGGCCATCATCGTTTTTGTGTTGAGGCTGGTGCTGGGAGGAGCTGAGAGACTTAGGCTGGAAGTAAATAAAGAGGAGGTTTTTTTACTTCTGCTGTATATTAAGTTACAAACTGATTGAAAACAACAAGGACTCCTACCTTTGGAGGGAGTGGGGGTGGCTCCTTTGGCCTCTTGATAGTGCTTGATTTGCTGTGGAATGAAAAGGCGGCATTTTAGTACAAGCGACATCAGCTGAAAACGAGATTTGTGAGAATTAGTAGTGAGACTTTTTTTTAAAGGTTTTTAAATAATTACTGCATTGGTTATGAAGGGTAGTTTAAACCTGCTCCAGATTTCTACACAATAATTTCTACAACTATAGAATACAATTTTCCAAAAACCTTACAATTTAGTCAACTGTTTATTTTAGTATTTATTATGCATCATTTCTTGACCATGTAACTGAGGTGCACCGATTGCAGTTTTCTAGCCAATAACAGATCACTAAGTAACCCAATTTTGGCCGATAACATTGTATTTTATATTTTGCCTTCAGTCTGAAAAGTTGCTAAATATAGCGACAAAGTCGCAAAGTTGGCAACACTGGGGCGACTATTGTTAACTGAAAAGTGACCAGCTGGAGGTGCGCTCAGACCGCCCTCTGTCACTGCAGAGCAGCAGTTGATGTTTATTGATGCACATTTTGAAGGATCACACCAGAAAAAGGTGATGAAAACAACAAAGGTCAGTTTCACAAAAAAATAGATTTTTACATTGCTTAAGGTGGATTTTTGGCTTTTCTGAAGAACGGTAAATGCTCTATTCTTCTTACATATGTAGTAAAAATCTCTACATCTTGTTTAATTACACCCATATACAGCATCAATATCTGACAAAATTACATCTTGTGGCCTAGTTGATTCACTCCAAACCAGTTGATGGAAACATACCTCATGTACTTTTTTTTTGGGGGGGGGGGGGGGGGGGGGGGGCCAATTTTTAAAATACAACAGGCCAA
>CAEGAF010182136.1:0-15000 GCA_903067075.1 Micropoecilia bifurca
GTGTGTGTGTGTGTGTGTGTGTGTGTGTGTGTGTGTGTGTGTGTGTGTGTGTGTGTGTGTGTTTGTGTGTGTGTGCGTGTGTGTTTTTCAGTCCTTGCAGACACAGATTAACTGCTTGCATCACTGTCTGTTAAGCTAAGCTTTTTGTTTTTCAGCCTCCATCGTCTCATTGGCTGAGCAGCTTCTGTTAATGAGTAATTAGGTTTAAATGCGCGTCTTTAATTAGCTAATTATCATTTCTGTGCGTTGGTACTGTACTGTGTGCGCTGAGGTCCGATCCACCCGCCGTCCTCTGGGCTCCATGTTGGCAACCTGCAGGACTTTGCTCACATAAACGAGCTGCAGCCGAGCCAGAGCTCCAGCTTTTAGTGTAATTAATAGCATCCAGTCAACAGAGCGAAGCTTTGTGTTCATGGCGACGCGCTGCAGCAGCAGCACCATGTTTATGGCGACGTGCTGCAGCAGCTACTCAGCAGGAAGGTGCTGTCCCAGCACCGTATGGACCAGACGGACCCAAAGTGTTGGTACTGTTGAGATAACAACAAAAAAAACTGTTATAGTTCATTTTTTAGGTAACTTTATGGCTTCACCAACACAAATCCAGCTTTCCAAAGTGCTTCTTTAGGTCACCAGTCACATAAAGTGTGAGCTGCATGTTTTCAAACTTAATATTTACTGATACGCTTATTGAACAAAGAAAGTAGAAATGCTAACAATCCAACAGTACAGGCAGTTTGGGACATTTAGCCATTTGTCCCACAAAAGGCTTGTTTGTTTTGACTCTATTTACCCAGAATGCCCTGCTCTGTAGTCCACTTCCTGCTTCTGGAGCGTCTCTGGTCCACTTGGCGTTCACATTCAAACCGAACCAGAGTTCACTTCAACTGAACCCAGGCCGAGGTTTGTAGGACCAGAGGTCAGAGGTCAATTAGCGTTCACACAAACCAACCGAACCGGACTTTCTAGGTAAACGGACTGGAGTCGGATTGAACTGAACAGATCTGGTGTGAATGAACCATTAGTTGTTTTTATTTGTGGAAATTCAATGCAAATATTGCAGGAATTAGAAACATTGTTAACATTTTCATTTGCTGGATTAATCAGTGAATCGTTCAGGATTTGAGTGTAATTGTTTAATTTTATATGTGTAGATAAAGGTTTCATGTATTCCCTTGTTGAATATTAATCAATCAAACAGTTAAATGTCATTATTATCAACTTATAAATCAACAATCGACGATGATGATGGGATTTTTTGTGACTCCACAAACAGCAGAACCTCTAGCGCCCCCTGTGGGGATTAGTGAGGCGATTATCCGTCTCCTTCCTTCAGGTTGTTGAATATGCTGGCAGACTGATACTTGGACTGGTCCGTTTCTGCTCCATGTGAACGCTATGTGAAGCATGCGGCTCCGGCTGGAGAACAGAACCTGTTTTCTTTCTTCTCTTATCAGGACTGGAGCGTCGGGGGGAAGCCGTCTGGTTTCCGAGCTTTTAGCCGCCATATTGTTTGGGTTTCTATGGCTGATTGATTGGGTTCGCCAGCAGGAAGACGGGAAGCCGAGCTGAAAGTTCTGCATTGTTACACAGCCTGGATGCTGATGTTTTCTCTCCATCAGATGTTTGAAATCAGACCTAATGCTCCTCCAGCCTGTCCAGACCTGCAAACAGCAGCTGTGGTCCTGCTCTCCTCAATGGATTATTAATATTTTTGGCAGTGATGTTGGTTCTGGAAGCGCAGCGCTGCTCTGATTAATCGGAGAGAAAGATTGAATCAGAACATCTGGTACCAGAGGTCAGGAGGAAACTCCTCATGCATCAGGAAAACAGGGAGTCTGTCTGTCTAATTAACCTGAGGTTCAGTGAAGAAGCGTCCATAAGATCTGCAGTCGGTCCTGGAGCCTCACAACTGTCTGGGTTTAAATTCACTTCTTCTTTTCTCATGATCGTTTATCTTCTATGGTGATTCACTGGTGTAAACATGATGTAAAACACAAGAATGATTCAAACTCTAAGAGACAAAAACAAATTAAACAAAAAATGCACCAAAAACAGGAAGTATAAAATCCTCCAGACCACCAGGGGGAGCCGACCACCAAATCAAACGAGGCCAGACTCCCAGAAAAGACAGGATGTCCAGAAGAAAGCTGGACTAGGGCTGATCAATATAGCTGCTGAGCTGCTCATTGATTATTATTGATTAGTTTTAAATATCTGAAATGTTGACAAACTGATGATGCGTTTCCTGTTTTCTCCTTTTCCTCTCAGGTCGTGTTTTCATATTGATCTGTTATGAGGAGCCGTGGTAAACCTGAAAATGTTTACCACCGGCTGTTGCTAGGCACCCAAAGTGCGAGTGAAGCCTTTCCTCTGCCTACATCCCCCAGAATGCTTTGCGGTTCTGGATTGGAGTTCACTGAAATTATTCAACATTGTGTCAGACATATTATCTATTGATGCTGATCACATTTTGTGTGATAGATAATCAGCCCAGATATTGAAATTTGTGCTGATTTATTGGCGTATTCCTGAATATTACAGACTCCAGACTCCCCCTGGTGGCTGGGAGGAGTTTTACACTCGCTGATATTTTTGCCATTTGCAACATTTTATCTTCAATCTTCTGAAGTTGAAGCGTTTTCATTTGCATTAGTTGTTTTGTTTGCATCATTCATGTGTTTGCTACACGTTTTCACTTGGCCAACATTGTAATTTTAACCAGCTAGTAAAAACCAGTAGCCATGTTGGGTAACTGGTGCCTGAACTGTGTGAGGTTCCCTCCAACCACCGACCAGAGGACACAGGAACCAGTGGTTGGTCCAGTTAAAGGACAGTCCAAGCTCAGACTGGAGATGAATGGCATCATTGCAGTGACCTCAGTAATAACCTTCAGGTACAGCTGGAGGACGTCATGTTGACCTCCTGACCCCTGGTGCCTCTCGGTTAAACCTGCTGTTCTTAACCAATGAATCAGCTGCCGCTAGTCAGACTCTCGGCTGTGAAATGGCTGCTGAAGCAGGACAGGACCTTCACCACAGGTGTGGAGCCAAAGACCAGCAGAACCGGCTGTCTGTTGGTTCAGGACTGCTGAGTCTGGCTCCGGTTTCCAGAACCAAGACGCAGTTTAGACCAATTTAATGAATTAAATGAATAAAAATACCAAACAGCTTGGATTTAAAGATGAATGATATGAACGAAAAGTCGCTCACCATTTTTTTAATCCATGTTCCAAACTGTCAACCTGCAGGTTATGTTGGGAACATTTGGACCAATCAGATCTTAAGGGCTTCAAGTAGAAAAAATATATTAAAAAAAAAACTGGGATTATAGTAATAAAGCATCTCTTCTAATACATTTACCCAGAACATTCCTGGAAATGTGCTGATGGTTTATGTATTTCAGTCTTTCTGCTTTAATGGCTTTTACCGAATCAATGCAGATCTCTGGGAACAAACTGCAGCTGACTGGTGCTGTAAACACATCCCAGTAAGGCGGCGGCCATCACAGCCGAAACGAAGCTAAAAGAGAAACAAATGCAAACACGCACAAGAGCTCGTCCTGTAGAGACGTAAATCACTCCCTCAGAGACGGACAGCAGCGTTTGGACTCCGTCGCTTTCATGCCCTCTGCTCCATTACGCTCAATAAATCTGAGGCTTTCCAAACGTTTCCCTTCAGGGACACAGAGAAGCCGTAAGTTTCCCACAGAAACAAAAACGAGGTTAAAAGAGGCAGGATCTGACGGATGGCGAAACGCGATCTGGACAACCGAGATGACATGTAGAAACCTTAAGACTCCTAAAGCAGCGATTACCAGAGATGGCCTGGTCATCCAGACCCTTACGTTCAGCGCTGCGTCGGGTTCTGATGATACAAGACCCGGCGCTGGCCCAGTCCGCCGTGACGGGCCCAGAGGAGCCTCTGGTACCACTTACACTTCACAAATTGAATTTATACACCAAATACTTGAGCTGGGCCTTGCCAGATGCAAAGATCTGGATAAACATGAAAGCTCTGAGGGCAGCGACGTGTTTGTGCTGCCAGAGTTCAGATCCAGGAAGCCTCCTGGTGAAACCAGCTAACCTGCACGCTAACCGTGTCTCTGCTCACAGCAAAGCTCTCCAGCATTAACTAACTAATGAGTCAGTTTATCATCGATGCGTTGCAGGTTTCTGGAACAAAGCACATCATTAGCGGGGGGTTTAAACGTATTTAGACCTGCAGAATGACGTAAATCCCATTAGCCGGCTGTATCTGGAGTGTGTTAGCGGCTAACAGGAAGCTTGCTTCATGTGAGCCCTGAACACGGCTGACACGGACGTTTGTCTACAGGAAATGGGGCCTTGTTTAACACTGTTAACATAAGTATGTATGGTATGCAACAACACAATTATCCCTTATTATATTACAGTCATTTGAAAACAGCCGATAAGCATCAGCGTTCGTTCCTCCTCCCAACGCTGCACAGCGCCGAGACAAAGGGCCTGTGTGGCTTCATCTGGACACTGACTTACTCTCTTTGGCTTCATGGCTGTAATGTATGCTAATAAACCCCAATGTATTTAATGGGAGTAATAAATGAGGAGCCTAAAATGGCGTCCGTTTGCTGGAACTTGGAACGTAAAGCTAACATGCTAACATGCTAACGCTTTCTGATTGACTGGAGTCTAAACAGTTTTATAGCTAATGGAAGTTTTACTTAAGTTAAATGTAAAATTGGAAGTAACATTGTCTAGCTGTAAATATTTTCTTTACTCCTGGTTGTATAGAAACGCAACATTATCAGCATTTGGAGCATGAAGCTAACATGCTAACTGTCTAAATGACTGCAGCCTAAGTACAGTCTGTAACTGTAGTTAAAG
Organism: Micropoecilia bifurca; assembly: GCA_903067075.1. Lineage (NCBI taxonomy): Eukaryota > Metazoa > Chordata > Actinopteri > Cyprinodontiformes > Poeciliidae > Micropoecilia > Micropoecilia bifurca. The sequence goes on from CAEGAF010182136.1 coordinate 4,862, forward strand.
GAGGTTTTACTACTGAAAGTGAAACATTTTAGGACGTTTTTCCTGTTATTCTCCAAAACCTCAGACATTTTCAAGCAGAAACGAGAAAAGAATTGTACATTTTGAAGCCGATTGCTTCCAAGACGTTGAAAAAGCTCCATGAGGAGTGAGCCAGTGAAACCTTGGTCTGATCATCACAGAATCTCATCACTTCTTTTCCTCATTAAATCTATTTTCCGATAACTTGAAGATCAGACGTTGGCCTGTGAAGCTGCTGAGGGGTCGACCTCAGAGCCGTGAATCTGCTGCCATGAATCATGAGTTAGTTGGTCATGGGTGACTCACATGCTTCAATTTAAACCTGATTGACTGTGTCTACCAGCAGATTTATCAGATTAGATTAGATGAGAAGGTTTTAGTTTGGAGTCTTTTTCACACTTTGGTTTCCTCCGGTTTGGTCGCGTTCAGCCTCTCTGGGTTTGATCCTGGTTAAATGGTCCAAGATATCAAAATGCTTCATTACATTAAAAAAACCAGGAACAACCTTTACATTTTAAGAGTGTTAAACCTCTGAGATAATTTAGTAAATATTGGATTATTATTTTAAATCAATGTATTGATTTAAAATTTATTTTTAATTTTTTGCACAAATACATAGTAAATTGTTCTACTTACTTTGTATTTTCTTCTATTAATTTAGGTAAAAACATCTTTATAATACAGTAATAATAAACATTAATTCAGCTTTAAGTCAGTGAACCAATCAGGGGGTTGAATTACCCAAATATTTTGTGGCATTTCTCTAAACATTGATGGAAAACTTTGAAGTAATTTTGACAGTTTACTCCCCCTGGTGGTCTGGAGGACTTTCATTCTATGGAAGGAGTTTGCAGTGTTTTCTGTAGTTGTACAATTTTTTTCTGTTGCATTTGTTTTGTTTATTGTAGGTTTTTCTGTAATTTTCTGGGCTTTGCTGTGTCATTTTGTGTAGATTTGGGGTTTTTTCTGTGTTTTGGATCAGATGGTTGCAGTTGGACCTAGACTGGTTGTGTTCAGACTCCTGTTTGCCATCTTGGATTCTGCTATAGAAAACCCAGAAAAGTTTAAATGTTTGATGACAGGAACAAAGAACTGTTGGTGATGAGTGACTGGGTGAATGTTGACATAAATACAAACTATTTCCAGTTCCAGTAACCTTCATGTTTTCCTTAAGCGTCGCTTCAGTCCCAGCCGCTGCTTGGTTTTCCTGGTTCTGCTCCAGAGTTTCTCCTCTTTGTTTCATGTGGATTTCTTAGATTTCTCAGCTTCAGGGAGACATTTAGTTTGTCAAAACAACTCCTGGTTCTGTTGTCTCTGCTTTTTGTCCCGTCACCTCAGCCTGGATCCTGTTGTCTTGCAGACATGTAAGCAGATACTGTAAATATTTTGTCGGTATCTGGGCCTGTGATGGTTTTCCTTCTGCAGGTGGATGAGCTGTCAGCGGCGCGCCGTGCAGACATGGGAACACAGAGCAGACCTGCTGAGATAAGAGCCGACTTATTCAGGAATAACCTTAAGATGGACGTAAATACTGCGTCCGTTCCACATGCATGGCATCATCTGCTGATCGCAGCTCATGATGGAAGGAGACGATGTTTCCACGTCTCAAACCGAAGCAGAAATGCAGAATGTGATTAGGGTCATTTCCTGTTTAGAGAGAACATTCCTGTAATCCAGACGGAGGAGCAGCCATGAAGACACACACAAGTGACTCACGTGTTTCTGTGTGCTGGTTTTCCAGCTGCTTTAGCATCACCTGCTGCCCGTTTCCACCTGGTTTCCTTTAAGATCTGCTGATCCACAACACTGATCAACTCCTAAAGGTTTCCTTTGGATCCGTTTAACTGATGTGCTGCTGGATGGTTATTTCAGGAGGTTTATTAGTGTTTGAAGTTTGGTGACAAACATCAGATGGAACTTTTTTTTCTCATGCCATCCAAGTTGCATCTACGTTTAGCTAAAGATGAACTTAGATCTTAAATAAGTCAGTAAAACTTTTATTTGGCTGAAAATTTCACTGTAATTTACTGGACGATGAAAACCTGAAATTCAGTGTCTTGGGTAATCAGAATCAATCAATCAATCAAATTTAATTTGTATAGCACATTTCAGCAGCAAGGCATTTCAAAGTGCTTCACATAATTAAAACAAAAACAGCAGGTGACATTGAATAAACAGTGAGAAAGAAATTGGAAAGTTGAGTGGAAGGAAAAAGTGAATCAACAAGAAGGTTAACATGGTTGACATTAGCATTAAGCTTCTGCTATTCACCGTATTGGGCTAGTGCTTTAGCATTAGCTAACGTTTATAGCAGAACTAATGTTTATGATTTAGCACCTGGTGAACACACACCTCTCTGTCTGCTGGACGGCTTATGCAACGACGTGATTAGTGTCGGATAGAGGAGATGTGAAAGCTGCAGGTCTGTCCTGCTGGAGTCATGAAAACGGTTTTAAAGGAGCATCAAACCGTCGACTCCTCTCAGCCGCCGCTGATTAAACTTCCAACTGCTGGAAATGAAGTTTTCAGAAAACATCCTGTTTGCATGGATCCTCATCAGGATGGATCCCGTCGTTTTCTGTCATTTCAGTCCTGGTTAAAAGCCATAATGGTTGAGTTCTTCCTGTTTTTGCTGAGCTCATGGGACGACCTGGACGGCAGCCGGGGGCTAATCGGATCAACTGGGCCATCATGAGGCCTTCTGGCTCGGTATCATGTAGGACTGTTAGAAAAAACACGAAGGAGACGGAAAACCGGAAGAAAGAGGAAAAATGAAAACATCAAAGCTGCTTTTTGACCACCGGAGGGCGCCAAACATTTAAAGACACGTCGAGACATTTTGGTGCCAAAGTATAAAACAAACATTTTTATCTGTATTCATTTGTCAGTGATGTTGGCTGTTGCTGACCAGAAGTTTACATACACCCAACATAAAGACACAGCCGCCTTTGTTCCCTCAATCTGAAGTGAAATCAGAACAAATTTCTCTTGTTTTCAGTTTGTTAGAGTCACCAGAATTAATTCTATTAAGATTTGTAACTTTATTTGATTATCAGGAATGATTGTTTAAACTGGTCAAACCTTTTCCAGAAGCTTCTCCCAGCAGTTTGCTGGAGTTCTGGTCCAGTCCGGTTCCAGTCCCCCTGACAGAACCGCTGGAACTGGGTTAACTGGGACGGAGACCCAGGCTTTGTGACGGCCACCAAAACATCGACTGGGTCTGGGTCGGAGTTTGGGCTTCTGTCCATCTGGCTGATGTCTTTGGATGTTGTTTCATGATTTCCTCATGATGCTGTCAGGTTCCTGACGTGCCCCAGTAAAACGTCCCCACAGCATGATGCTGCCGCCTCCAAGCGTCCCAGTGAGGAGAGTTCCTTCCTCTGAATGCAGAGATGGTCGTCATGTCAACCATCAGACCAGGACGTCTTGGTCCAGATGTCCAGTCTGGATGTTTCCATCGTAGTAGCGGCTTCTTCCTCGCTAAGCTGCCTTTCAGCTCACGTTTCTGAAGAACTCGCTCCGGTTCAGTCCAGTTTACTTATACAGAACCAGTCAATAACAAACGTCCTCTAAATGTTCTCTAAATGTTCTCTAAATGTTCTCTAAATGTTCTCTAAATGTTCTCTAAATGTCCTCTAAATGTTCTCTAAATGTTCTCTAAATGTCCTCTAAATGTTCTCTAAATGTTCTCTAAATGTTCTCTAAATGTTCTCTAAATGTTCTCTAACTGTTCTCTAAATGTCCTCTAAATGTTCTCTAAATCACAATAAACGTTCCAACTGAATTATTGACCAGCATCTTCACAGGGTTTTGGTCTTCGGTTCTGGACATTTTGGACCAGAACCGTCTCGTTCCCGAGCGTAACGATGGTTGAACATGTCATGTCTGTACCTGACCAGAGGACAAGACGCCTTCACGCATCGGGACCATTATGGACAGGACGAACTGGACCGGACCGGACCGGACTGGACTGGACTGGACCGGACCGGACCAAACTGGACCAGACCATACTGGACTGATCCCGACCGGACTGGACCAGACCGGACTGGACTGGACTGGATCGGACCGGACTGGACCAGACTTGAACCGGACTGGAGCAGCTGGTTTGTTTGATTTCCTTTGACTTTCCCTTTGGGTGGAACCAGAATGTGACGCAGTGAAACACTTTCTGTTCGACCCAAACATCAGTTAAAGTTCTGGTTGATCTACCAGAAGGTTCTGAAGTCATGCAGCCTGATTCTGACCAAATGAAAATCTGAATCTGAAGAAGGTCAGATTCAATGTTTCTGCTTTACCAAATAAAAGTGAGTTTAGTGATTCTGACCTGAAATGAGGCGTTTGATGAACGGCAGACATTTTGAACCGCTCTGCTCGTTCCTCATTCGTCTGACCGCAGAGCAGCATCTGACCAATGGGCTTTCTGTTTGTTTCCAGGTGTCGTCTTCTTGTGTTCCAGCCACAAACTACGAGCTGGTGAGTCTGAACTTTGACTGTTCCTCGTTTTGTTGCCGTTCTGTGTTGCTAAAGCATGAATGTGGCGTCGCGTCAGCAGGAGCGCAGCGTGTTTGGAGAGGGCGACTCGGCCTGCGTTGCCTTTTTTGGTATGGCTTTAAGAAGCCGTGTTGGGCTTGGATGGGATTCCTCACATGTTGTGTGTTTAAGTGGTTTTGGGTGCCTGACAAACCAAAGCAAATATCCCCTGCACTTTACTGCCCTTACAGAGAAAACGTCTGGGTTTTCTTTCAATAAAAGCTGCCATAATTAATCAGGAACATGTTGTTATCCTCACAGATGCTTTTTGCTCGAGATGTTTTCTGCATGAAGACATCTGGTTGAGATGTGTTGCAGGGAGGCGGGGGTGAAATTCTCTTCTACCTTTCTGAGCTCAGTCTCCCACAACCAAACCGGCGATATTCTCTATACTGAGGGAAACGGGAACCATAAACCGCTCTGCCAGGAATCTGCTGACTAATCATAACGTTTTGTCCCTAAACTTAACGATAAAACTCTTGGGTAACCATCAAGTCATTTACACACCAAACCAGAACAGGAATGTTTGCAGGACACTGGTGTTTCATCACAGTTAAATAGTTTTACAAACCCCAAAAAGAGACTGCGGACCAATCCAAGCCCGGTTATTTTCATCCAAACTGAAAGTCGTTGCTTGACCTTAAACTTGTGTTTTGGTGCTGAAACCCAACAAAGATTAAGGTCTCATCCTTAAATCCTAAGACTAAACTGGACTCAACGCTTTCTGTGACAAAACTTAACAACTGCTTCTGTGGCCTAAACCCAACTAGTCGTCTCACCAGGAAGCTCTTTCTAACCCCAAACAACTTTTTCTTTATGCCGAAGCATAAAGAAAAATCCATCATGAATGTGTTTATGCATTTATTGTCACATTTGTTTTGTGTAAATCCGAACCAGGAGGGCATTGACAAAGTTAGTAACCAGGAAATTGTTCCCTGATCCCAACCTTTAATATTCAATGTCTGAGCTGCTTGTTTAATTTCCTAAATCTACCCGTAAAACGATTCCTGAATAACCTGATATGTTGCCAGTTTGGCTAATCCTAACCAGACATCTTTAGTTCTTCGGTCTCTACTGGACTTGGTTGCTCAACACTAACAGTCGTGTTTAGTTGCCTTGTCCCAACTTAACAGGCTGTTTTATAACATAACTGTAAAACTCTATTGTCACCTGGTCCTAACCAAGTGACCTTAGTCCTTAAAACAAACCACAAAGCTGCTGCCTAGACCTTCACAAGCAGTTTGAGTCTTTAAACCGAAGAAGAAAATCATCAAAACTTCACCTAGTCTTAACCAAGTGATTTAGGTCCTCAAACCTGTTAGAGAAGAGTTTTAGTCTCTTCTCTAAAATTAACTAAAATTGGCACCTAGTACTAACCAAGCAGTTTTATTTCTCAAACCTAGCAAAGACACATTGACTAGTCCTCACTAGGCAGTTATAGACCCCAGATTTAACCAGAAAACCAACTAAATGGGTTTTAGTCCTCAATCCGTTTGGTCAGATGACAAACCAAATGTCCTCTAACCAAAGAATCTTACAAAGATCCACTTGGCAGTTAAACTCCGAAAACCTAACCAAAACTCTGCGGCGTAGAACTAACCGAGCAGGTTCAGTCCTTAACCGTAACCAGAAACTTCCAGAACCTGGACGGGTTGTACAGAACCTGGACGGGTCGTACAGAACCTGGACGGGTCGTACAGAACCTGGACGGGCCGAACAGAACCTGGACGGGCCGAACAGAACCTGGACGGGCCGAACAAAACCAGGACGGGTCGTACAGAACCTGGACGGGTCGTACAGAACCAGGACGGGTCGTACAGAACCTGGACGGGTCGTACAGAACCTGGACGGGTCGAACAGAACCTGGACGGGTCGTACAGAACCAGGACGTGCTACATGTAGTCTGGATGATGAGAACAGCTGGGAATTTCTCAGTTTGGTGTTTTTATGCATAATGTAGATGAGTAAGACATTCCTGGTGCTTTTACAGTATCTGTCACTTCCCAGCATGCAACAGGAGCTGGATGACGCGCTGCGTCTCCACGGCGTTCCCACCGCTCCTTGTTTGGCAGATTCCTGCTCTCACTGCCAGAGCAGAGATGATTTAGTGATGAGTTCAGGTGCCGTCTGACTACAGCCGCAATATTTTACCTTCCTGAAGGGAAAATGTTGGCAGGGAATCCGATTCTTTTCTCCTCTAAATCCCCAAAATTCCAGGGTTTTTGAATTAACCTCATCTGGACACAAAATAACTTTCATATCAGGAGATTCAGCTGATCATAAAATAAATTAAATATGTTCTCTGTTTTTTTCTTGCGTTAGCCTCAAAAGTTATTTATCCGCAGCGTTTTCCAGGTCAGCCTGATCCCAGCAGTATCCACAGCAGCAATGGTGGGAATTTCTACCGTCCTGGAAAAAGTCAAACCTGACGTTTAGAATGACTTTAAAGCCAAACACAAGCCAGCAGAAAGACAGGGAGATTACAAACGAGTTTCAGGAGAGAACCTGGGCCGTCGTGTTGAAGGTGGCGCTAAAACGAAGAGCAGCAGGAAGGATGTGGGGTCAGTGTTGGACTCTGACGCTCCAGACGAGACCCGGAAAGAAGAATCTGGTTCTGGTTCTGGAATCTTCTTCCTGGATTTGGGCTTTTACACTTCATTACAGTCATTCATGATGAGAATGACACCATGGAGGTTCATACATACCACAGATGTTGGTTGATACTTTTCCCTCTCATACTAAGGATGCTAACAGAAACGCTCTGCCGCCATCTGGTGGTCACAATGTGAAGTACAGCTGGTTCAAGGAAGTGGAACAATAACAATAGATATACTTATTAATACTTCTTCATCTGATATTAATACTTCTACATCTGATATTAATACTTCTACATCTGATATTAATACTTCTACATCTGGTATTAATACTTCTACATGTGATATGTCAGAATAGTAAACATGTCACCAAAATGATAAAAGTTATCTCTAAGTTTAGGTTTGCTGCTTTTTTGCGACACTAGGCAGCTAAGGAATGGAAATGAATAACAAAATGTATTTTTGTAGAAATAGTAAATTCTGTACAGTTGCTTCCATTATTAAACTTTGAATCAAATCATCACTTCAGATGAATAAATATGTAGTTACAGAAGAACATACTGTAATTACAGAGTAATAACTAGAGATGTTCCTCAGGTATCAGGCTGGAGCTAACGATTATTTTACTAATTAATTATTCTGATGCCTAATCAGAATAATCATTTAACCTCTTCAACTTCCCTCGCTTTTCATCCTTCCTTGTTTGTTTCCTCTCTTCCTTCTGTCCATTTTCTTGTCATCTTTTCTCTACCTACTTTGTCTCGTTCTGATCTTCCTTTTTTCCATCCTTGTCTTTCTTTTTCCTTTCTTCTTTCTTTCTCTTTACACTTCTGTTGTCCTCTTTCTTTTCCTTTTGCCCTTTGTTCTTTCCTTCCCTCCTCTTTCTTCTGACGTCTCCTTTTCTTGTTTTCTCCCTTCCTTGTTTCCTTCTAGAAACTTTATCATTTCTAAATGGAAGAACAGGGAATTCTGGGAAGTTTAGTCTGTTGAGTTTTTCCCTGCAGTGTTTGAGCCAAACACTTTAATCAGAGGATTAAAGTGAATCTAGTTTAAAATCAGTGAAGTTTTTCTGTTGCTTTATTTTGGAAACATTTACAACCTGTTTGGTTTTTTAACCCTTTGTGTCCCGCGCTGCCTCTGAAGTAAACATGCAGTTCCCTCACCTCTCCAGCAGAGGGTGCAGCCTGCCTCTTTGGTTTCCTGTTTACCTCCAGCATCAAACTGGATGGAGTTTCTTTTTTAAATATCTGGAGACCCGCCCAGCAGATTTGTTGCCATGGTTACAGGATGCCGTCACTTTAAACACATTTTAGTTCATTAAGTGGCCAAAAAAATAGGATTTGACATGAAAGGGGTTTAAAAGATGAACAGGGGCGCAATATGGAGGCGGCGCGCTGGGCTCATTAAGCAGATTATTACTGTAATAATCTGTTTAGTATGATCACAAACAAACATTCAGGTCATGTGTTTATCATATTTCCCATTAGCATTTCAGGATGACTGCCATGTTTTAAGATAGCCACCGTTGTTCAGCCTTTTAAACCAATTATCACCATAAAATGTCACATGATAACAAATGTGTGAAAGTAAAACAAACCAGAGGGAATAATTATCCAAACATCGTTTATAAACATCATAAAAAGTTTATTCATCTCTGCAGTCCGAATAATAAATTCAGCTTAATGTTGTGGGGAACATCGTTTCTAATTATGCTCATGGAAAGTTCAGTGGAAGGAAACGTGTTACCTGCATCACCTGAAGATCCTTCCAGTGAAGTGAAGTTGGTTTCCTCCTCAGAAGCTTTTGTTGTTTATCAGAGTTTATCTGAACGTTTTGATCCGGTCCGGTGGTTTGAATCTCCCGGTTCAGTTCTGGGAACTCGGAGCGGAACGAGTCGTCCTGACAGAGATGTTTCTGTTCTCAGCCGTTTCCCTCAGAGGAGATAAAAGCCCAAGTTTTCTTGTTATTTTTAGTGTCTGACATGAGAAGCTGACGCTCAGCTGACTCGGCTTACGGCCGCGGAGCCAGAGAACCGGACCGGCTCCATGCAGGAGCCACACATGTTGGGGGCTGAGCTTCTCATTTCTGCTCTGCTGCAGTACAAATCACGTTTTTCACCATTTTCTGATTTAAAATCGGCTTCAGAACCAGATAGAGAGGAAACTTGTTTTAACCAGAAACTTAAATCAGATTTAAAGTGAAAATCAGTCGACTCAGGGGTTTGGATAAATACGACCAACTGGGTTGGTCTGGATCGGACCAAACCGGACCAGACTGGACTGGACTGGACTGGACCAGACTGGACCAGACCAGACTGGACTGGACTGGACCAGACCAGACTGGACTGGACTGGACCAGACTGGACTGGACTGGACCAGACTGGACTGGACTGGACTGGACTGGACTGGACCAGACCAGACTGGACTGGACTGGACCAGACCAGACTGGACTAGGCTGGATCGGACCAGACTGGACTGGTTCGGACCGGACTGGACTGAACCGCCAGCAGGTGCAAACAGAAGATGGCTTCCTTGGATCTGAACAGTTTTCACATCATCTATTTAAAATAAATTAAATTATGTCTTTATTTTAACTTTATTCTGCTGAGAATCTGAAAATCTAGTCTTTGTGATGAAAATGATGAAAATCAATGATGAAAATCAATTTTAGTCTGCTTTATTTTTTTGTAAAATTATGCTTTGAATACAGTAATTTTTAAAAAATGTTTTATTTAAAAAGCGCCAGGCTAACATAATAATGGTGATTTAAGTTGCAAGATTTCATGCAGAAACCTATTTTTGTTCAAATTTAACCTGTGCAACCTTATATTATAAAAATATTTAAATCAATTGTTTTTTGTTTAAATCGTCTTTTTCTTATCAGTCAAATAATTTAAACAGAATCTTGAGACAGAAAAATCATTTCTGAATCAAATCACTGAAATATTTATGTCTTTAATCAGTGATGTTTCTGTTGAGGACAGGAAGTAACTGCGGC
>CAEGAF010182136.1:17500-31087 GCA_903067075.1 Micropoecilia bifurca
TGATGATTTTCCGTTTTGTGCTCCTCCTCAGGCTCCGAGCAGCAGACTCGCTCTCAAGCATGTAGACACCATGGTGAGTCCATATGCGCCGTCACTGACTCTTTGTTTATGCTGTCATCCAGTCTTTACTTGGATTAGACCGTCCAGGAATCAGTTTGATGAAACAGATGTAGGAATCCTGGAGCTGAGATCTTTACCAACTTCAGTTTTTAAAATCATTTGTATTAACTTTGTTATTATTATTTATATTAACTGTATTAACTGGTGACCTGTGACCTGTGACCCCGCCTGACGCCCAGGCAGCAGCACCTCCTGACCCTAATGGGGATGGATTATTATTTCTGATAACTATTTTGTTGTCATTAACATGGTTTATATTTATTATTTTTATTGCATTTATTTTGCTATCAAAATTATCATTGATTATTAATATTATTTTTCAATATTTTGTTATTTTCTTTTATTTCATTTGTGTTTTTATGTATTTTTGCTCTATTTTAAAAAAAAAATTATAAATATTTTGGAGCAGTGATGTGTTTCTGCTGCAGGTTAAAGTTTAATATCATTTTAATCATCATTAAAGTTTCTGATCCTCGTTACTCCAGCAGATGAATAATCTGACATCCATTAAAATCAGGTTATCAACTGATGAGACGATGAAATCCTGGATGTGTAGAAACTCTTCAGCTCTGTGTTTCTCACATCCTGGATGCTCAGACTGGTTTTCCTCTGGTTTCTTTCCAGTCCCACGGTTTGCCTTTGTTTGTGTGTGTGGTCGCTTTTATCGGCATTTCCGAGCTTCGCCCAGACCGGAGCGCCAGCCCAGTTTCTAAACAAGGTTTTCTACTTTTAGCCTGGATCCAAACTGGGAGCAGAAACAGGGCTGGAGGTTCTGCTCCAGTCGGAGTTGACCCGGGTTGCGGCACCGCCGCTTTGCCTCGCAGCGACAAACGGTGGCCTCATGACTCCAACGCTTCGCTTCCTCTCTGCTTCACCTTCCAGCAGCTCAGATCCTCAGATTCATGGAGAGAATACGATGTTGATGTGAACAAACAGGCTTCAGTCCCACATGGGGGAGGCGGGGAGGCTGAGCATCAGGGCTGGAGGGGGAGGGAGGAGTTCTGCTCGGCCCGGCTGGCCTAAAATTAGAACTTTGTTCTGCCGGGCTGAGAGGGAGAAGGGAGACGTCTCTGGAGGAAAGTTCAGTGCTGCGCCGGAGATGAACCGCGGCGGCTCTCTGCGGCGGCGGCTGTCCTCCCTGCGGGGGGCCTGGCGCTGGAGCACCGGTCACCTCTTCAGGAAGGTAGGATGCAGCCGCGGCTCGGCTCGGCCCGGTTCGGTTCTCCTCCAGCCTCCGGCTCTGTCTCTGATGTGTAATTTGTGGGGCTGGTTGTGAAGTCGGCCTCCATATGGTCCCACCTCCTCCGCCTCTCCAGGATTCACGTCTGGCCCTCGCCGGGCTGGTCGGGTCGACCTGGAGGCGGATTCAAGGCAGCGCCGATGGTTTCTGCTGCTTCGCGTTTTTACAAGCCCGACAGTGAAAGTTTGATTTCCTTTACTTACCCACATGGCTGCACTTTGATTGAAACATTGTGGCTCATAAAAAGCTGCATCCAGAGGGAAGCGGAGCTGCTGGGACCATCGGGTCGCTCTTTGCCTGAACGGCGCGGCTGCAGCTTCGTGGGAACAGCAGGAGCAAAGCCACGCGGTCCGAAGCGCCTGAACATGCCTGCAGGAATGTCCTCATTACAGCGAATCGCCTGGATCCCCAGATTCCCATGAATCCCCTGGGAGTTTTCCTGTAATCATCCGAGTGGAGAAACGCTGCTTTCCTGACTTTCCTCTGCAGAATGTCAGGATCTTCCGGCTGCTTCTCATGGGAAACCTTCTGCTCTGCGTGGCTTTATTTAAGAAGACCTGATCGCTATGGAAATGCCGGATCAGGTTCTGGGTAGAGCGGTGGGGGAGTCATGATGTGGGACCAGCAGCTTCGACAGATAAACGTTGGAGGATTTCAGAGTTTTGAAGCAGGATGATGTTTCTCTCTGTTCGTCGTGAACCTAGAAGCCAAACTGGGAGTTTTATCTGGTTAACTCAGGGAGCGGATTGGTTGGTCGTGATGGTCTCCATGGTAACCAGCTCCTCATTCGGATCACTTTTCACTCGGAGATCTTCCTGCTGCTGCAGATGGGTTCAGTTCGATGGAGGAGCACAGGGGGTTAACCTCCCCTCAGGGTCATGTGACTCCGCCCCCCACTGGGCAGGGGGGTGGGGGGGGGGTGGTGTTGGGCCTCCCGGGCCTCCATCTCTGTCGAGTTCAGTGGAGCCAAACACAGTCAGCACCTCCAGATCCAAACCTCCCTGCTGCTGCAGCTACACGTCATGTGACCCAGAACACACACACACACACACACACACACACACACACACACACACACACACACACACACACACACACACACACACACAGGCTCATGGTCATGTTGAGGTTTTTACTGCAGCAGAGTTTCGCTCTGATCTGCTGACTGAACCATGAAGGAGAACCGTAAAGATCAGAGCTGCAGGCGGAGAGCAACTTCCTGTAGAAACAGGAAGTTCATCTGTTAGACGGTTCTACTGCTGTAAACTTCACTGAGTAGGAGAAAAAGAGATCTGAGTCCCAATGAAGGTCAGGATGGATGGATGGATGGATGGATGGATGGATAATTGGTTGGATGATTTTCCAGACTCTGTAGAAACTTGGCTCCCTGCTTTGAAATCCTGGAAAATCCTTGATCAAAATCCTTGTTTCCAGCTGTGTTTCCTCCAGTCCCAGTTAGTCGGGTTTTCCTCCCAGCAGATCAGGCCAATCTGATCAGAACTCCTGGTCCTGGTCCTGGTTCTGGTTCTGGTTCTGGTGAATTTTGCGTCTCTCACATGTTTTCTGCAGATTCTCTGTTTCTCTCCCATCAGGTTTCAGTTCACCAGTTTAGATCGAAGCGTTTATCTCTGATTTCTGATCTTTGTTGTTTTCTGTCATTTTCAGGGTTCAACTAAATCCTCGAAGAGCGTTGAGTCACGGAGACGACCGTCCAGGTGGGTTTGCTCTCAGTCGGCCGCAACATTTCAGACAGTTTCACTTGTCTCTTCAGTTTGTCAGTAACTGGGGATAAAAATGGAGAAATAAAGATCAGGAAGTTATGTTTGATGGAGTAAAGTTATTGACTTTAGACACTTTGACTGTTTTTCCAAAAACTACTTGTGACAAATCGAGAAACGTTTTACAAAAAGGAACTAGTGATCGTTTAGCAACGTTTTAAGAAAAAAAACTATGAAAACTGAGAAAAGTTTCTAGATTTCAGTCTGTCAACAAACCAGAGAGGCGGCTCACATTAGAAATGAATCACACATGCAAGGTTCAGTAACGCTAACAATCAGTGCTAGCAAGGCTGCTACTCCACCTCCTGATTCCACCAGGGGGCGAGTTGGTTTTATACCAGGATGTTGGGCTGAGTGACGCTGGAACCAGTAAGAAAATCCAATACAAACATCCATCATGTTTGTATTGGACATGACGGAACCATCAGGGACCAATTTGGACATTGGATCTGTAATTAAAGGTTTAGGTTTCGTTCTGTCAGATTAATTCCAACTAAACGACCCAGTTAGTCAGTTCTGGTTCTGTTCTCCTCTGACTCGTGTTAACTGACCCGATCCGACTCCAAGTCGCCCCGTCAGAATCCTTCCCTTCATCACATGAGGAACTTGTGAGGCGCTCACATTTCTGTGAATCCCCTCTGCTGTGCGGCTGCGTCAGCGATCAGCTGCAGGACGTGACTGATGTCGCCGTGGATTCGCTGTTTATGCTGCAGGCTCTGCTGTCTCCATATTAGGATGTTAGAGGTGAAGGAATGTGAGCGAGCGGCAGAGCTGCTAACCTCTGATCTGTGCCGTCCGCCTGCAGGAGCGCCAGTCTCCTCCAGGCGCTGGACGAAGGCTACGAACTGGACCTGGTCTACATCACAGAGCGGATCATCTCCGTGTCGTTCCCCAGCGGCGTGGAGGAGCAGAGCTACGCCGCCAACCTGAGGGAAGTGGCCTCCATGCTGCGCTCCAAACACGGACACAGCTACCTGGTACCAGGACCCACTCATGTGCTTCAGCCTCATGTCCAGCTGCCGTCATGAACGGTTCCAAACGAGACCAGTGGAAACATTTTCTGAGACTCAGCTAACGCTAAAGTGCAGCAAACTACATGTTTACGTTTGTGATGGTAGAAGGAAGAAAGGCTTTTTCCAGCAGTTAGGCTGTAAGTAGCACCTTATGGTTGTCATGGAGATTCAGGCCATTAGTTCATTAGCTGCAGCTTTGGAGATGTTTCCACCTTCTGCTAATTGCAGAGCTAATTTTTAGCATAGCGCTTTAGCATTTACATAACCAACCAGGAGAGTTATTTCAAAAATACTTGCAAAAATTCACATTTCTGAATCGTTTTGAGGGGCATCATCACGATTTCCTTGTGATACATGGTAGCACTTTAGCATTAGCTTCTGGTAAATCCATGTTCATGTAGTGCTTTAGCATTATGGGCTTTAGCTTTATGGGCTTTAGCATTATGGGCTTTAGCATTAAGGGCTTTAGCTTTATGGGCTTTAGCATTATGCGCTTTAGCATTATGGGCTTTAGCATTATGGGCTTTAGCTTTATGGGCTTTAGCATTATGCGCTTTAGCATTATGGGCTTTAGCATTATGGGCTTTAGCTTTATGGGCTTTAGCATTATGCGCTTTAGCATTATGGGCTTTAGCTTTATGGGCTTTAGCTTTATGGGCGTTAGCATTATGGGCTTTAGCATTATGGGCTTTAGCTTTATGGACTTTAGCATTATGGACTTTAGCTTTATGGGCATTAGCATTATGGGCTTTAGCTTTATGGGCTTTAGCTTTATGGGCTTTAGCATTATGGTCTTTAGCTTTATGGGCATTAGCATTATGGGCTTTAGCTTTATGGGCTTTAGCATTATGGGCTTTAGCATTATGGGCTTTAGCTTTATGGGCTTTAGCATTATGGGCTTTAGCTTTATCTTCCACTAAACTAAGCAGATGCTTTTGATTTAACCATTTTAACAAAACTAGGATATAAAAAAATATAGATGTAACTAAATGAATTTGTCTCTCTAATGTGTCAAAACGTCTCTGTTAATATTTTCTTTATGTTCAGCTCTTCAACCTCAGTGAGAAGCGTTATGACATCGGTCAGCTCAATCCGAAGGTGAGTTTCTGCTCTCCACTCGTCTCTCCCACATCCTGATTGCTCTTCATCGTTTCCTCCTCTTCCTCCCAGGTGTTGGACTTCGGCTGGCCTGACCACCACGCTCCGGCTCTGGATAAGATCTGCAGCATCTGTAAGGCCATGGACACGTGGCTGAGCGCCGACAGCCACAACGTGGTGGTGATCCACAACAAGGTGAGGCCTGGCCGGGTGCGGTTCCCTCTGCAGACAGCAGGGGGAGCTGTGGGCTGCAGCTCTGCTGACGCCGTCCTGGTGGAACCTGGCGGGGTGTTTGTCTGGGTCAGGTTCCTCTCGCAGGCTTAGGAAAACACAATCAGAACCGTCATCATGGCTGCTCGGCTTTATTTACTCTTTCGCTCTCGACAGGGCCATAAAATCTCAACTTGACCAATATTTCCCTGTTGTTGCTTCACGTTAAACTTTTGTGGCGAGCCGCACTCATCTGGCGCCAATAAAAACGACATCCAAGAGCAATTACCGAGCTGATGCCCCAAAATCTCACAACGCCTGGATGTTTTCCTGTCAGACCCGCCGCGCTCCTCGTTTTCCGGCTGCGTTCCCACTGGGAGGTTGCCATGACGACTGCAGCTTTTTTTACTATTATTATTTTGCTCTAAAAGTTGGGAAACGTAGCTTGGAGGAACCGGGCCTTGTCGGGTTTCAGCGGATCAACAAATCATTTGCACTGCCTCGGCGCGGTTCGAGCAGCTGCAGTTTATAGGCGGAAACGCGTTGAGTCGCCGCGATCGGCTGCAGAGAGAAACCGGAGGAAATCACTCCAACCGATCTGCTGCTGCAGAGAGAAACCGGAGGAAATCACTCCGATCTGCTGCTGCAGAGAGAAACCGGAGGAAATCAGTCCAATTGATGCCGGAAACCAGAGAAAACAGCAGGCAGGAAACCCTTCAAACCGCTTCACACTGTCATAACATCCGTCCATCTCCTGTTTTCAGGTTTTAGGTTCAGAAACCTCTTGGCTGAAAGTGTTAAGTGATTTTAAATTGGGCTGCTGCTGGACGACGCTCTCCTTCCTGATGCCTCTCTGGTCTGTTTTCAGGGGAACCGGGGCAGAACCGGCGTGGTGGTGGCAGCTTACATGCACTACAGCAACATATCTGCCAGGTGGGTCTGGAGTCTTCGATCAGGCGCCATGTTGATTTCCGGATGATGAAGAACCGAACATGTGATGCTCTCAGTTCACACATCTTCCTCAGGAGCAGCAAACACTCAGATACGCTCCATGTAATTATGAGCAGAAAGCAGCATGTTAGCTAAAACTGTCTCTGCATCATAAGACTCGGATTATGCTAGACAGTCTCTGCTCTTTTTTTCATGGGTTTGTTTTTAGGATCAAACGTAACAATCAGACGAACACATGATGTTTTCAGATCGGCTCCCTTCACAAGCTTCAGTTTCTGCCTTAATCTGATTATCCTGGAAGCTTTTCTGAAGCTGACAGTAAGCAGCCTGAGAGCCTTTATTAGCAGCAAGCTGCCCGAATGTGATGACTCTGATGGATTAAGGGTAAATCAGATTTACAAACACAAGACGGACGCCTTAGAAACGGTAACGGTTGCTACGTTAATCGTGAAGGTGGCGGTGGTTACGGTAACCTGGCCTCTGTCTGCTGCAGCGCTGACCAGGCTCTGGACCGCTTCGCCATGAAGCGCTTCTACGAAGACAAAGTTCTTCCTGTGGGCCAACCGTCTCAGAAAAGGTCAGTGACCCAACGGCCGTGGGATCTTGTTTGTTTACATGTTGGATTAGGAACAAAGACTGTAGGTCATCTGTGGTTCTGGTTCTCTGACCCTTCAGGTATGTGGAGTATTTCAGCGGCTTACTCTCCGGCCAGATCAAGATCAACAACAAGCCGCTGTTCCTTCATCACGTCATCATGCACGGGATCCCAGACTTCGAGTCCAAAGGAGGTTGGTGTCCCATCCGGCTCTCCATCCGATGCCTCTAGCCGTTTCCTAACAGCTGTTTCTGCCGCAGGTTGCCGTCCCTTCCTGAAAATCTACCAGGCCATGCAGCCCGTCTACACATCTGGGATCTAGTAAGTCCTAACAGATGCTCACACTCAAACACTTTTACAAGATTCCAGGGATGGAGAACTCGTAAGGGCTGGATAATAAAGCCCCTGATTTTCCTTTATTGCCTAAGTAGTATCCCCTCCTCTCTTGTATAGGAGGTATAGGATATTAATCTGTGGGTAGAGAGCCAATGAAAGAGGCAGTCAGGCATCTGTGTGGACGCCCTCAGGGTTGTTCTTACATGAGGACCCTTCAGGGTTCCCACGGTCAGAGGGGAAACACAACTTCCTTTCAACCGAGGAGACAATTCAGCTCTTCTTCTATGGTAAGAAGAGCTGAAGAAACGCTTAGAACCAATGATTTGGGAATCTACAGGAAGATTTCCCAACTTCTGTGAATCTCAGATCTTCACTGAGCTCCCTGGTCATTTTACACCCAACATGCCTTTACCCTGTTAGGTTAGGAAACCTTCCAGACCTTTCTGCACCAGGTAGTCACTCCTGAAGAACCAATCGGCTCATATCCACCCAGGCAGTGGGACGGCGTTGGCTGTTTCCACCACTGTAACCAGTAAGATGATGTCATCATCTGACATTTTGTCTCTTCTTCCTGCAGCAACGTTCAAGGCGACAGCCAGACCAGCATCTGCATCACCATTGAGCCTGGTCTTCTTCTGAAAGGAGACATCCTGGTGAGAACTGGAGGTGGTGACTGGGAAGGAGTTCAGGTTCCAACTGGTTCCAGTAAATGTCTAGAAACCTCTCAGGAGCGTTCCTTGGGAATGTTTGGATTTAAATCAATAAATGTTTAGTCATTGGATATTTAATGAATAATAATATGTAGAAATATCAGTTAAAAGATTCCCTGCGACAGACTGGCGACCTGTCCAGGACGAACCCCGCCTCTCGCCCGGAACGCCAGCTGGAGAGGCACCAGCAACTCCCGACCCCACTAAGGGACAAGGGTGCAAGAAAATGGATGGATGGATGGATGGATCAGTTAAAAGCCCAAATGTTAATATCTGTGTGTTCTCACTATGCATGGGATATATTTAGCTGGTCATTTCTTTAAACTTACCTTTCTGTTGTCCACAAGTTCAGATGTGCAGCTGTTTAGCTAGCCAGCTAAACATTTCACTTGCTAGCTAAACATTTAGCTTACTAGCTAAATATTTACTTTGAATCTAAATATTTAGTTTGAAACTGTGGCATTTAGGAATGAATAACATGGTGAAATTATGAATCCCATCTTTATGTTCTTCTAATAAGCTACATGACCCAAATTTCTGGTCATGTTTCCTCCAGTGTATTATCAGCCTGGCGGGCCACCAGGCTTTACTTGCTCCCCCACCAGGTTAAGCATTGTTTGTTTATTTTAGGTTTTTTTTTTAATGTTTGCCTTTAAGACTGTAGTTGGTATTGTTAACAGTGTCATCCAATAACATAACTACCAAGTGATATTTCAAATTCTTCACTCCAAAACTCGGTGGGCTGCTGGATCCCGGCCCCAGCATCCGTACCGCCAGGCTCAGCGACGTAAACCTGCTGCTGTTAGTACTTCACCCTGTAACTTTACAATGGAACCCCATAAAAACCTCTTCCTGACCAGAAACCCGTTTAAAATTCTATATTTTCCTCAGTAATGATCATTTTAGATCCCATAAAAAGCCCAGCAGGCAGAATGAGTCCAGGTTCCGGGGAATCTTGTTGGTTTTTTCCCAACAGGACGGCAGAGGAAGAGCTGGACCCGTATGAACGGGGGATTATTGACAGAAGCAGTAAAACGAGGGGAGAGACTGCAGGCCTGTTTATAGAGCCTCGTTAGCACACAATGTGTTTCTGGAAGCCGCGATGCAGCAGTGAGCCGCTGCAGACGGCGTTGACTCAAAACCGGTTCTTTAGGAGAACCGGTCCGGCAGTCGTGTTTTATTTCCATCCTGTGGCTGAAACCATAAAGTTCTCCATGAGCCGAGTCCTCCGGGTCCATCAGAACAACCACTCTGCGGTTCTGCTTCTGGCCACAGACCCAAACTCGTATCTCATCCCGTGTTTAAGGCGGACTAATGGATTCTACTGAATTAATGATCAGATGGACAGATGGAGCGCCGCTGCCTGATGCTTCTTGTTGTTGTGATTACAGGAACGGAGATGATGTCATTGTGGGCCGGGGGCCAAACCCAGGGGCCCGGGGTCTGATGTAACTTTAGGATGGAAATTTATCCTGAACATCGATGCTGATTCATTCTTAGGACGTAGAAACTGAATTAATTTCTGCACATTTGGGTTAATTTCTTATTTCTAACAAACATCAAACAACAAAAACAAAAATAGCTTCTGGTTTTCTATCCGGTAGAAAACAGAGGGACTAAATTAATGCTTCAAATCATCTATTAGCGTTTAGATGATTTTTATTGAACTCAGTTTGGTCCCTGATGCGTTTAATGAGCAAGAAAAAAAAAAAATCAGATTTCTCAGTATTTGAGCTGCTGCTGGTCATCCAGGGGAAAGTTGCTGATTCTAAAACTGAATCCAGAAAAAGAATCGTTCAATGTTGTGACTGAATCATTCCTGAATGTGAACACAGATCCATTTCTGGTGTTTATAGAGGAAACATGAAACAGGAAGAAGCTGCTTCTGGTTCAGAGCTGTTAGGAAATAATAACATGTCCCCTCTGGTTTCTAAAAGCACATTTGGAAAAATTTTATTTGTTCACATTTTTGTTTTTGGTTCCATCTGGAGAGAAATGTGAACATTTGGTTGTTTTAAACCGACCAGTTTTGTCTTTATTAAAGGTTTTCTTCCTGATCTGTCTGGAGCCAAATCTCTAGCATTATGCTGCCACTTCCGTGCTTCAGCATGAGGATGTTAAAAGAAGCTGCTTTTCTTTGTTGAGTCTGCGGTTCGGCTCAGGGTTCTGCTGGTACCTCTGGACTCGCCTCCAGGCTCTGATCCTGTATCCAGGGGTGTGCAGAGACATTTTGGGGGCCTGGTGTTCAAGTGGGGAAAAGGCTTGATGTTCAAACCATTAGCCACATGCTAACATGTGGGGGCTTGTTAATGTAGCCCCAATGCTACTTGGGGTCACACAATATAAAGACATTTAAAATATTGTTCTCAGAAACACGCTTCCTTTGTCCAGAGGTTAAAGGTCATGTGCTCCAGCACCACATCCAGCGTCTCTGTGCTCATTCCTGCCAGCAGCTGTTAGAACCCAGACAGGCTCCTGGGTCAGAGGTATCAGGACATGCTGTGCTGTAGCAGTCTGTGCACCATCCAGCGGTCTGAAGCTGACCTCTGTCTGCACTGTTTGACCCCCAGCTGAAGTGCTACCACAAGCGATACCGCAGCCCCTGCAGAGACGTGATATTCCGGGTCCAGTTCCACACCTGCGCCATCCATGACCTGGGAATCGTGTTTGGGAAGGACGAGCTGGATGAGACGTTTAAAGGTAACAGGGAGCTTCTCTGGGTTTCACCTGTTTGATGTAGAAATGATTCACGCGTTAAAATGCTTCCTATGGTCAGATGACAGGTTTCCAGAATATGGAAAAGTGGAGTTTATTTTCTCCCTTGGACCAGAGAAAATCCATGGTAAGCATCAGTGAGTTCGAACCTGAGTCTTTGAGTCCAAGCCTCTGATGTAAAGACATTCACGTCTTCTGCTCCTTCTCTTTGTACTTCTGGTCAAGGTATGGACAACCTGGAAAACGGGCCGACCGTCTCGGTTGACTACAACACCCAGGATCCTCTGATTCGCTGGGATTCCTATGAAAACTTCAACCAGCTCTGCGAGGACAAAGCAGATGGTGAGAAGCAGAGTCTTTATTCGGTCTAAATATTCAAGAGGAGTAAAGTTCTGCAAACATTGTTCAGGTGGAACCGGTGATGGTTCTTCTGTGCCTCGTTCTTACTGAGCGGAACGGATCAGTACGGGTCAGTGAGGGTCAGTACGGGTCAGTGAGGGCCGGTGTGAATCGGTGAGGGTCAGTGAGGGTCAGTGTGAATCGGTGAGGGTCGGTGCGGGTCGGTGTGAATCGGTGCGGGTCAGTGTGAATCGGTGCGGGTCAGTGAGGGTCAGTGTGAATCGGTGCGGGTCGGTGAGGGTCAGTGTGAATCGGTGAGGGTCGGTGCGGGTCGGTGTGAATCGGTGCGGGTCGGTGAGGGTCAGTGTGAATCGGTGCGGGTCAGTGAGGGTCAGTGTGAATCGGTGCGGGTCAGTGAGGGTCGGTGAGGGTCAGTGAGGGTCAGTGTGAATCGGTGCGGGTCAGTGTGAATCGGTGCGGGTCAGTGAGGGTCAGTGTGAATCGGTGCGGGTCAGTGAGGGTCGGTGTGAATCGGTGCGGGTCAGTGAGGGTCAGTGTGAATTGGTGAGGGTCAGTGAGGGTCGGTGAGGGTCGGTGTGAATCGGTGCGGGTCGGTGAGGGCCGGTGCAGATCGGTACACTGTTTTATGACTTTCCTCCATGGGCTTTAACCAGTTCTTCCCCAGTCCACCAGATGTGTCTCCAGTGGCAGACCCAGAATGGTCCTTCCTCATGTTTGGAACCACCTCAGGGTTGGTACCGGCCCAAGCTGGGTTCTGTCCACAGATGATCCGATTGGCAGCAGACCACATTCATTGATTGGCCTGTAGATTTATGCCACCATCATTTTTGATCCATGTTGAGACTGTGGTGGTTGGTGAGACGGCGAGATGCAAATGGCTAATTCCCTGGTCAAACCTCGAGGTTTAAATTGTGGAGGAACAGTTCATACAACGGCAACTGGACGGGCCGACCCGGAATGAACAAGTAGACTGAGAGATTTTGGAGAAGCTGGTTTGGGGACGCACACAATGACATCATCAGAGCGTCGACCTCGGCTCCCACTCACACACTGGAGACACACCCAACGTGGCTATAAGAGACATGAACCACTGAGACTGAGGCCAGGCAGTGGGGAGGGAAGCTGGACTCTCAGATCAAACCCAAAACGCCAAACATCAACCTAGTGCGACAAGTGTGGTTGTCACAAGCGATGACATCTTTCTGTCCATTGACTGATGGTCAATCCACTGACTGTCCATCAGTCAATGGACTGACTGACCACTGACAGACTGGCTGTTGTCGGTGTTGTGGCGCCTGTAGCTCCGCTCTAACTGTACCGTTGTCCTGTGAACCTATAGCTGAAGAAACAGACAGAATGCAGAACCGTATCTGAAGGTGATTAACCTGTAGTTGGATCCAACTCTAAGGTCTAGAAAAAGGACTGAGAGTTTTACCGACCGTCCAGTGATATTCAGTGATGCTGGACCTGGTAGTTTGTGTAAATAGATCTGTGTTTCGTGGACTTGGAGATGTGCTGTGTGGAGATTGTCTCAGCTCTTGGGTTTTGTGCTGTAGGACCAGACTGAGACCTTGGTCTGCATTTGGACTCGATCCCACCAGGGTTGGGTTGGTTCTGTTTAGAGGTCTTGGTGCTAAGCAGCTGGATGAAGACAGATCCATCCGCTCTAGATGTCACAGTGTAAACATGTTTCTATCATTGGCACAAAGTCATCTGAACCAAAGCTGCTCTTGTTTTCTTGTGGGCCGAGACAGACGGACGATCTGCTCTGCATCAAAAATATCCTCACTTCATAAACTTGTGTTTTATTATGTCCTGAAAATCTCCCCACCCGGGTGTAAATGATGGCCGTTGGTGAAGGGAGACGGTTTTATGGCCCAAATCATCTGCGGTGAAATGATCCCAACAGAGAAGCCAACCGGGCCCAGGAGACCCGGGTCTGCAGACATTCCTGGGCCGAGCCACAGGCATGGAGCCAGGTTCTCCCCCGAGGCGCCGCGGTCGCTCTGAGCCCAGAGCGCCGCCTGCTGTCCACCCAAAACAGGAAGCGACGGCCTGAGCGGCACCGAGGAGCCAAGCACGATCCGACCGGACCGGCCGGACCGGCCCGACCCGACCCGACCGACCGGACCGGCCCGACCCGACCGGACCGGCCCGACCCGACCGGGCCCGGCCGCCAACAAAACACTCAAACAGGAAGTGTGTGTGTTATGGGAGGAGTCAGGCTGCTGTCCTCACCTCCCCCACCTGTTTTTATTAGGCTCCCAGTTAGTCAAAGGTCAGAGGTCATTTGGTTTCCCTTTATCACAGCTCATAAAGTGTTGCTGCCTGAAATAGATGTTGCTAAAATAGAGCAGGTGAAAGTCTCACCTCATTCTGTGTGCGTGTGTGTGTGTGTGTGTCTGTGTGTGTGTGTGTGTCTGTGTGTGTGTGTGTGTGTGTGTGTGTCTGTGTGTGTGTG